>JAWCTZ010000927.1:0-28083 GCA_036850595.1 Rhyacichthys aspro | reverse complement strand
GTTCTCTTTTTAATAACAGGTGATGTTGGTGAGCAAGGTGACAAGGGACCCATAGGCAAGGCTATTGAAGGTCCCGCTGGAGATCAGGGTTATCAAGGTACATCATTTTTACAGCAAATTAATTTGGTCTTGGCCTTTTTAGTAAGATTGGTGACAGCAGACTGATGACTGATGGCTCCTAGTGAACTGTTTCATGAAACAGACCTCTGCCTACCAAGAACAAAAATATAGGTTTTGTGAATTTTTTATTTTTTCTAATTTTTTGAATATTGCATTGACAGGTCTTCCTGGAGTGGCTGGAATTGTCAAAGATGGACGTGATGGATCTCCAGGAGATCCAGGTGAGCCTGGAGAGCCAGGCAGAGTAGGAAGGACTGGACACCAGGGATCCCCTGGAATCTGTGACACATCAGCCTGCCAGGGGGCTTCAGCAGCTGGGAAATCCTCAAACCCCAAAAAGCATTAAACTTGTGCCAGGTGACTCCAACCACCCAAACTAAAAGGGTGGTAAGAAGGAAGATGGAATGATCATGACAAACACATGATACTTTGAGGGGAATAAATATAAAAACATCAAAGGAGCAACATGAATACCAAGACTAAGAGACAAAAATCAAGATGAAACCAATAAATAACGTGGACAGGAAAGTGCAAGAGAACAACTGCAATGCTCCTGATACTGTTTCATGACAGGACTTGACAATGGATGAATGGGGATTTTCTTGTGTGTAAAAACTTGTACATGTTTCTTTATCCCTTGTACCTAACATTGTATAAAAACACAAAAACAAGTCTCTGAGGCAAATGTGCATGTGTGGCCCTTTAATGTAAATTACAGATGTTACCTCAACAAACAGTACAAGCCTACTTTGTAAAATAGGAAAAAGAGTGTCAAAACGCTCTGGCAGAAGAGTTGTGTATGTAACGTCAATCGAATAAAACAAATACCCAGGAGCCAAGAAACTGTGTACATTAATGAAAAGATTAACTTGTTATTGTCTTTTTTACAGTGTTGTTTTATCCAGTGAATCTGAATATCTGGCTTTGAGAAAAAAGAACAAAAGTTTGTGCTTGAAGAGATCAAACATGTAAAAGAATCATAGCTGCAAAATGATTTGTTTTTCTGTTTCAACACTTCAGTGAACACGTCCACTATGTACTACCCATGCTGTAACTATTAAATTTACATGACTTTTAATACTATTTATTATTTTGGGTGACTGTTGTATGTACAGTAAGATGATACGGCGACATGTTGTAAGAAAGAACAAATAAAGCCACTTTTCAGTAAAACACTACTCCTTTCTACATATGAACAGTTTATACTTCAGCAGAATGCTGTAAAGATTCATAAGCCAAATCCATGTCCACAAATATATATATTTATCTAAAACATTGTTGAACAACTTACTATAAATTACATAAAAACATATGTAATTGGTAACTATAAAAACACATACACAAGTTAACCAAATGTAATAAGAATCAACATTATGTATTCAAATAACCTAAATGTGTATAGGCTAAAATCTGATCATTAGAGCCCTATTTTGCAACTTTTCATAGAGAAACACTGCCACCTGTGTGTGACATCAGAGCCCTTCTGAGTCAAACAGACAGAAGAGGATCTCTCAGAGATCTTTTGTCCCTAGTAACTGTACATAAAAGTGAAAATACTACATAAAATTACCAAATACCTAAGAAATTTCATAAATAAGGTAGTTTGGGTTCACTGTTCAACTGCCAGGGGGATGTCAAGTGTTTCATCAATGTCCTGGTGGATTTGGTCCGGCCCTGAAGAGGGGTTGGACTTTGGTCCTTGTTTATCTGTAAATGACTTCTCAAACTCCTGCAAAAGTGTGTCACAAGCATCACTAAATATACACTTGTACACATAAAAATGTAATTCACTTGTATTTTCAAAATGTTTCAACTGCTAACCTCCTTTAGGGTGTCTCCATACATTTTATTGATGTATCTGAGATAGGCAGTGGTCCATTGCAGCGTAGTTACTTTGTCAGTGTCTGTCTGACAAAATGGTACCAGCATGTTCAGCTCATCGCAGCACAAACGAATCCTTCCCCTGAAAAGCAGTACACATAATACTAACACAATAATCTCAACAAAAAGGACTTTATCTGTCAGATGAAACTGTTAATATGTGTGTACACATCCTACTGAATCTGTATGTTGGTGTAACATTAATGGTAATCAGCTCACAATTGGAAATGATAGAAAATGTAATATAATTATGATTATGCACACCTGCGTTCTCTCTCCTTACAGTTATGTCTCTCCCTGCGCTGGCTAAGAGAAACAAAACACGGTGCTCTTTTCCTGGCACCACTCCCTGACGCTCCAGCTGAATCTGGAGCCACTTTGGCTGCCCTGATGGCTTTAGCATGGTGAGCCACACCATGCCTTTTGGGCACAGCAAGTGAGGTCATTTTATCTACAAATATTGAAGACTGCATGATTACAGCAAACATGAATGTGCACAAATAGGGTTTACTATCAACTCATCTACTTCTCACCTTCTGCTTGGTTGTTGCCACTTACAAAGTGAGCTTTAGCTAGAACCCTTTCTGGGTGAAAGTTTAAAGGAAAACCCTTGGGAATGATGATGCCCTGATGTGTATTTGGTTCCACATGAGAAATATGGCCAATTACCTGGGATTATTCAAATGTATTTAAAAATATGTACTAAATGTCACTTATAACTATAAAAAATTCAACAGCTGTTTTTATCATACTTGTCCACACATGTTGTTAACTGGGTTGTAAATCCCAATGTATGAGCCTGACAGCTCAACAGGATTTATTCTGTCAGGTTTCATCCATTTCTGCATTTGAGGATATGTACCTCCTGCCTCCTGCATCTCTGAAGATTGCTGAACTATGGTAAGAAAACTAAAAGACAACATTCAAACGTACTGTGTCTGAGAAAACAAAGATATACTTTTAATATCAAAGTAAATGACTGAAGCTTACTTGCTAAGAACAGAGGATTGAAGATCTTGATGTCTCGGAGTGCCGGAGATGGAGTTAAACCTTTTTTCCAAACAAACTCTGGCTGTGGAGCAAGCTCTTGTCTGTGAGGACATGCTGATGTTGGCAGGCGGCTCTGCTAAACCATCCTCACCTCTAATTCTGGCCAACACAAAACCTGGCACTTCTCCATAAGATGGTGGTGTTTTTTCTCCAGGTAAAATAACATCATGCCCATCAGATGAAGTTGAAAGGTCAATGGCTTGTGTGGCTGACAATGGGGACATTACTGTGGTACCCACTGCAGCACCTGGATGAGATTGATCAGGTGGCAACACTGATGGATCTGCTTGTGTCTCCATGTGTGTTTGAAAAAGATGCTGAAGGTGGGAGTATTCACCTTCTGTCATCTCTGTTAAACTAAGTTCAGATCCTAACATTTGCCCTTGGTCATGTGACATAAAATCACTTTGGTTCAAAATAGCTCCAACAGAATCATAGCTGTTCTCTTTGGGAGAAAGTGGCATGTGGCTGTTTTTACAAGCTGTTAAAAAGGATGACATCCTTCACTGTAGGCTGAAAAAGACATTAAAATAATTAAACAGATACATTCGTGAGAACATCATTTTTCAAGCACTTTACACTTTACATTAAATCGTTAAAATAATATATAATAAAATAAGTAGTAAAAATTGTAAAAAATCTAATGGAATAACAATATCTAACTCTACCGACTACAAACATGTCACTCATTAGCTAATGCCATTAGCCACCATACGGGTTACGTCAGCTAATAATTTACAAAAGTTTATTGAGCCAACGTTAAGACATTAAGTACATAAATGGGTTTTAGCAGTAAATAATATTTAGTTGAGGTTCATCAGTTATCACGATCAGTATGTTTTCCTACAATTAGTGGCCTACCTCCAAGTGTTCAAATGCAGGTCTTCTGCCGCCGCTGCTGGGGGCTACGACGTCATTTTGCGTAAACGGTAGATTGTGGATGGTTCTGAAGAGTCACGTGATTACTCCAGCCGCACGGGTCACATCAAGTCTATAGAATTGTGTGTATTATTCATTATCATTTAAAAAGGGTATAAATCACACCACTTTATTACAATATGATTTAGTTTATGAAACCCACCCAACCGTCACCAATTACTATTCTCTTCAAAAAGTGGAAGCAGTAGATGCACTGCTGTTAGGTCACGTGAATGAGGAAGAGCTACACCGTTGTCAATGATTTTAACCTGTACTTTTTAACTGTCACTCTATGAATAATCATGTTAATTTATGATTGCTAAGTGTTTAGAAAAAAAGTAAGGCAAATGTGAATTTAAAGTAAGAGCTCAGTGGTTGCTGGTGGGGATAATTCAGGTAATTGATTGGCTGGTACTGTTATATGACTTATGAACATGTATGGGCTTTTACTAGGTTTGGCTGAAATACCTCTAGGTCCAGACTATAGCTACTGTGTTAGTAGTTATTTGTAGGTGAAATATCATACAAATAGCTAGATGACACAAAAAACAAATGTAGGTCATCTGTCATTTTATTGACTTGAGTATTGTAAAAGAACAATTTAACAAGCTATTCAGTTATCAGCATACAATGTGTGCCAATGCTCATACATCATTGCAAAGAAATGTACAGTACAAAACCTTCTAGTTCCACTTATCAGTGATTCAAGAGACAAAAACAAGCTTTTAGTCAAAATAAAATAAAAAATAAAATAAACTTGAAACAACCTTTAGGAATTTTGGCATGGCTCTGCCATTATGTTACACTTAACTTTATACTGATACACTGAACCACAATCACTTTGTCATTCCTTATCTTCTTGGTCTGCCTCTATCCCGTGGCTTTCCTATAGGATGGCCTATTCGCTTTTGATCAGGGTTAAAGCTATCATGTCTGCTAGCCTGACCGGGAAAACATATGGGACCTTCTGGTGGGGTGGGAAGTAAAGCAGCTTTGTGTCTCTGAGGTGGTAATACTTGCTGATTCCCAACTGGACTTGTTGCACTATTAAAAGGAGAAGACTGTAGATTACTAGAGCCTTGTGGTCTGGTAGTCTGATGCCTTCTGTTATTGATGTCCATCTCAGGTCTGGTAGCACCTAATCTTGGGCTAATCGAGTCTGGCCCTATCCAATGTGATCTGAGACCATCAGGGTTAGGTCTTCTAGAGTCAAATGTCACATCGTCAGGTTTTGGACCTGCTAATTCACCATGACCTCTTCTCTCAGGACCTTTTGTCATGTTTGGGCATAAATTCATTGACTCTTGATCCTCTCTGTGCACAGGCCCTTCCTTGCCTGGGCTTCTCCTACTCTGATGTGGTCTCCAGTGACTGCTACTCATGTCATGCCGGTTTCCTCTAATGCCACGACCACACCCTCTTTCCCTTGTGTATGGTTTTTGATCTGTTCTAAACAGTGGTCTATCTGGCCAGTCTTCATGTCTGTCTCTATCTGGCTCACTCCATTCATTTTCAGGTCCCCAGCTTCCAGGCCTCTGATCAACAGGCCTTGGACGGCTACAATCACCCCTACTCCAGTCATCCCCTGGGCTGCCCCTTGGGCCTTCAAATGATCTGTCCTGGGTTAAACCTGGCCCTCTGTTACTAGGTTCCACCCATTCATTTTGAGCAGCATTCAAATTTGGAGCTAATGTATGAGGTACAGGCCCTCCATATTTTGATATTCCTGTAGGCCCAGACCCTCTGAAGTCACCTCCTTCCCAGTTTGCTCCTCTATCATGTTGTGGATCTTCAGAATTGACACCTCTAAAATTAGGACCTCTCCAGGCAGGGCCCCTATCCACATTCTCAGGACCTCGAGTTTCACTTCCAGGCCCAAAACCTGGACCACTTGGACCTGTCCTTTCCGCTCTTAGGTTCATATCTGGTCTAGCTGGCCCTGGACCTCTGAAATGATTGTTTTCAAACCCTCTACTTTCATGTCCTGCATTCCATTCTCCTGGATCTCCACATCCCCTCACTGGCCCTGGGTCCTCCATCCCCATTCCTGGTCTCTCCATCCCCAGTCCGGGTCTCTCCATCCCCAGTCCTGGTCTAACAGCTCCTGCATCAAAAAAGGGCGGTCTTTCCTGTCCTCTCCTATCAAACTCTGGGTTCTGTAATAATGGGCCTGGCCTTTCAGCATCTGGTCTGCCAGTGTGTGGGCCTCTGCAGTCAGGACCCCTCACTAGAGGACCTTGATAATCTCCACCATGAAGTCCTGGACTCTCTATACTTGAACCAAATCCAGATTCAGGTCCACCCATAAATGTGTCCCTGATATTTGATTTTCTGCTCCCTCATGCCAGGGCTTGGTCCATTTATGCCCGGGCCTCTACTTACACATTCTCGTCCTCTAAAGGCTTGACCTAAGGGTCCAGGTCCAGGACCCGGTATGCCCTCTTCTGACTGATGTCTTCTTAGATTGCTACCCCCTGTTCCTCTCCTTTCATGTTCTTCATTATCAGGATCTATCCTTGCTAAACCAGGTCTAGTAAAACCTGAAACATTCGGTCCTCTACCATCAGGAATGGGACCATCCATAAATGGGCCTCTCCCACCAAGTTCTGGTCTTCTGAAGTCTGGCCTTCCAGGTCCCCCACTATGTGGTCCTGGCCCCTCCACTGAAGAATTTCTCCTTTCCTCTCCTCTAGTAAAACTTGAACCTGTAGGACCACCACTTTGTGGTCTTGGACCTTGAATTGGAAAACTTCTCCGTTCACCTTTACTGAAATCAGGCCCTGAAGGTCCCCCAATGTGTGGTCCTGGCCCTTCCAGAGAGAAGCCTCTCTGTTCATCTCTGGTACTTAAATCTGGACCTCCAGGTCCCCCCCTAAATGGTCCAGGACCTTCCATGGAAAAGCTTCTCAGTTCATCTCCTCTACTCAGAGCTGGGCCTCCATGCCCCCCCCTATGTGATCCTGGACCTTCTATAGAGAAACCTCTCTGTTCATCTCCTCTTCTGAAATCTGGCCCTCCAGGTCCCCCTCTGTGTGGTCCTGGACCTTCCATGGAAAAGCCTCTCTGTTCATCTCCTCTAATCAAATCTGGACCTCCATGCCCTCCCTTGTGTGGTCCTGGACCTTCTATAGAAACCTCTCTGTTCATCTCCTCTTCTAAAATCTGGCCCTCCGTGCCCACCCCTGTGCGGTCCTGGACCTTCCATTGACAAGCCTCTCTGTTCATCTCCTCTTCTAAAATCGGGCCCTCTAGGCCCCCCCCTGTGTGGTCCTGGACCTTCCATAGACAAGCCTCTCTGTTCATCACCTCTTCTAAAATCAGGCCCTCTAGGCCCCCCCCTCTGTGGTCCTGGACCTTCTATAGCAAAGGCTCTCTGTTCATCTCTTCTACCAAAGTCTGGACCTCCGGGTCCCCTTCTGTGTGGGTCTGGACCTTCCATAGAAATATCTCTCTGTTCATTTCCTCTACTAAAATCTGGACCTCCAGGTCCTCCCCTGTGTGATCCTGGACCCTCCATAGAAAAACCTCTTTGTTCATCTCTTCTACAAAAATCCGTACCTCCAGGCCCCCCACTGTGTGGTCCTGGACCTTCCATGGAGAAACCTCTCTGTTCAGCTCCTCCTCTAAAACCTGGACCCCCGTGGCTCCCCTTGTGTGGCCCAGGACCGTCTAAAGGTAAACCTCTACTTTTATCTCCACTGAAATCAGGACCTCTAGGTTCTCCTCTGTTTTTCCAAGGCTCATTACAATCTGCTCCAGCTCCTCTCATTTCAGGTCTAGGGCCATCTATAAGTGGATCATTGCCTCCAGATAGTTGCCCTCTAAAATTTGGGCCACTAAACCTTCTATCAGACTCAGAGCCCTCTATGAATGAGCCTCTTCCTCGAGGCCTTTGTCCCATGAAATGTGAACCTCCTGTTTCTCCAATACCAGGCCCTGGCCTGTCCACAGCAGAACCTCTCATTTCAGGTCCTGTACCTCTAAAGTTTGGACCTGTAAAATCTCCTCTTATGTCATGCTTTTGTCGATCTGTGTTTAGGCTGCTATTTTCAAGTCCTGGTTCAGTAAAGTGTTGGCCTACAGAATACCTCTCGGGGCCAACAATCTGCATGTTTGGCTCTCTCTGATTGCCCATGCTTTCCCTCTGTGCAAACTCCTTTATACCAGGTCCTCCACTTTTGTCTTTTGGATTTGATCCTGGACCAATCATATCTGGATCCCCCATATAATGTTGATCTTTAATTGTACCCATATCACAGTGTTTAATAGGGGTAAAAACACTACTGTCTAGGCCTCTTTTATATTTATTTTCTCTGTCTGGATTCGTGTTTTCTTGACTTTGATTTAATCTCCTACCTAAGGGTGGACCATGCATTCCCTGCAAACCTGAAGTTTCTCTTTCTGTCCTAGGTTTGCCAGAGGTATCTTCATGCATATTTTTTGAGTCTTGTCTTGTGTTTTGTTTGATGTTACCTCCATGGTGTCTGAAATCTTTTCTATCAGCATGTCTACTTCTTGGAGGATGTTGCCTTTCATCTGTCATAGCTGGAGATAGTCTCTTTGGTATGCATGCATCTACACAGCCTATGTTTGAATCTTTTCCACGTGGGTAAAGTCTAATTCTACTATAGCCCTCTTTTTCAAATCCTGGGCTGTCACGACTTGATTCCCAATGGTCTTTTTCTGGCTTCCTGAAATCTGGGTCTGAACTCTTTTTAGATGTATGCAGATTTGCTACAATCTCTCCACAAGCTCCTTCATTCTGCTTTGTCAAATTTTCACTCACATGTGATTTAGGAACATCCAGTTCTTTAGCCAAACCAGTCTTTGCAACGAACACTCTTTGTGTCCCTGGACCTATCCCAGCAGGTCCTGTTTTTTTCTCGTGTAGGGCACAACTGTCATCTCTGATATGTGCCATGTTTTTATCTTGGACACCTGGGCTGTGTAAGTCTGAGGTTGCAAATGTTTCTGCTTTAGCTGGAGCACCAATTGGCAGAGGTTTATTTTCAATTTTAATATCTACCATTTGGTCATTAGTGTTGGTTTCTGGATCTGTGTTACTCTCTGTCTTAATAAAGTCCATACTTTTAGTTACAACTGGTTTCACAAACTGTGGCTCTGGGTCTGGACTCTGGGGAGAATCTCTTGTAGGAGGGTCAATCTCTCTTAAGGGTATTAAACTGTCAAGTTTTCCATCCATCATTATTTCCAGTTCGGAGGCTAGAGTAGCCTTTGTATGATCACTTTCAGTCTTAGAGTTGCATGAGAGTTGCTCTTGAACTGAAAGGGATATAGGAGATTCTATATGTTCTGTCTTGACATCACTTAGAATATCACGAGAACACGAAGCCAAGTTCTCACCATAGCTTTTCTGTTGTGTAGCTGGGACCGGATCATTAGTTTCACTTTTAAGAGGAAGTAGGCTATATGGGGAAGGTTCTCTTTTTTGGGTTGGTGAAAGAGAGACAGAATTTTTATTTCTCTGAGATGAAGATCTTCTCTGCCCATGCAAGTGACGATGTGAAGTATGCTCCCTTCGATTACGACCGTGCCGTTCTGAGCGGTCTCTAGATCTATGTCTTGAACTGTTTCTTTCACTTCTACGGTGTCGATCCTTTTCTCTGCGCCGTCTGGAACGTGAAGAAGAACGTCGCTGTGATCTCCGTGATGGACTCTGATGTCGCCCTCTCACGATTACTCCTTCTTTTAGGTGACAGTTTGTGCTTCCTGCTATGGTAGGAACTTTGTCCGGTTTTAGACAAAGATAAATCCCGAGATTTAGACTTGCTCTCTTGAAATACACCTTCTTGAATTTCATCAAAAAGTGATTCATCCTCTGGATCATAAGCTACATCAGAATCCCCAATCTCTCCAGCAGAGGAATATTTGTCACATTCTTTTAAAGCTTGTGTTTCATTTTTTTCATTGTCGTTATTAGCATCTGTATCGCTTTTTAAAGCAGATACAGAGGTGTCATGTTCTGACATAGTGTCTACACCTGGACTCTCAAGACTGCAGGCCTTGACTGTTTGCATTGTGCTACTTTGCAAAGTCACACGTTTACTCAGAGGCAGGGCCGCTGATGGAGGAGACATGAGAGAATCAGAAACAGAAAAGTGAGCCATGAACATCCCAACAGCCTCTTTCTGTTTACGTAGGGCCTCTTCCTGTTCTTTCAATTGTCGTTTTTGCTCCTCAATCTGCTTATTCAGTTCCTCAAGCATTCGCTGCTGTTCAGTCAGTGTTTCAGCTGAGACAACCACAGTGCCCGTGGGAAGGCTGTATGTAATAGCAGGTGGATTAGAAGTTTGAGTTGGAGTAGAAGGTGGAGCTTGTGTCACAATGGGGGAAACTGGAGCTGGGCATGAAGTTAAGTTTGGTGCCTGAGCTGGATCTGAGCTATTTTTTGAAACATTGTCCTTTTGAATATCTTCAAAGATAGTTTCATCCTCGGGGTCATAAGCCACATCATTGTCAGCATGCTCAGATACTACTGCGTTAAGTTCCTTTGTCTTCTCTTTGCTCTTTGGAACAACCACTGAATATTTTATTGCAGGATCATACTCCTCTTCTGGGTCATAAGGTCGATCAAAGTAATTGTCCTCTTCATCTAAGTCTTTGACTGTTGTTTTCTTCCCATACTGTTGAACTATTGGATCCACAATCGACACCGGACATTTTTTAGAACTAACTGTGGGTGTTTTGGTAATTTTTACAGAGGAGGCTTTACTCTCAGGTTGCTTAATGGGAAACAGTTGTTTCAATATTGTCTGCAGTGGTGTGTTACTACTAGAGGCTGTTGTAGTGGTATTATCACATTTGGTTTTGTTGGTGGTGGACTGGGTGGCAGTTCCAGATGTGGTTGAAACAGAGGCGGTGTCTAGTAATCCTGGAGGTGAACCAGGAGGTGTGGTTCTGATAGATGTCTCTGGGTCATAGGGTTGGAAGACCTCCAAGTTGTCAGAACCATAGAGACTTGGAGGTTTTGGTATCCACATGGGGTCTGTGGACATAAACATTTTGGGCCGTTTTTCTTCAACTTCTACGGGGAAGCTTCCTGAACGTTTTGTTTTTTGGACAATTGCTAATCCCAGAAGAAGATTTGGACGGTTCTTCTCAAGCCCTGTAATTAAAAAGTTACATAAAGATATTATTCCAAAATATTTTACAATTCACTTGTATTGTTATGGGTAAAATACTATTACCTATTCTATTGAAACAATGTAAGCATTTCTTTTTTTGCTTTTCAGAAAAAATATATTTTTAATAGATAGAACCCAATTTATTCTACAACCTAAGCCAATTTTATACATGCATTATCTTCCAGGTTAGGTAATAGGTTACTGCCGGCATCAATGATCCCTGATTAAGTTTAAGCATGATCACACCTGGTCCTTCAAGTGGTTGAAGCATCGCTGGTACTGGTTCTTTTGCACTGAGTGGAAAAAGGTACATGTCCTTAATGGAACGGTTGTTATTTGCTACCACACCAAAACGTCCTCTGCTGCTGAAATAGGAGAAAAGGGAAACATAGGCCACCTCTTCTTCATCAGTTGCTGGATGAAACCGGATCACACACAACTCCTAGAGAGGAAAAAAAAGTAAATAATGACAGATAAATTACATATATACCAAGTTATACTCCTATATGTTTGCAAGACCACGTACATGTATGAGAGTGGGAGAGAAAATACATGTAGAACTTACCTTTGTAACAGAGGTCTTCAGTTTTGCAACATAGTCCCAAACTGTTTTAGGTAGAATTCTCCCTCCAATTTGTATCGTATCGGGAAGATCCTGAAAAAATAAAACAAACTAATGAACAAACCCCCCAAAACAAAAACAAAAAGTGTTATCACTGTACTGTACCATACCGCTTTCAGGTTTTCACCAGATCCTGAAACCAGATATCCTTTTGTGACAAACTTGGCTATTGTCAGCATATTAAGGAAGCCTTTCCACAATATTTCCTGCTTAGCAAGAAATGGGACAGTCCCACCATCAGGAGATTCAGATGGAGGATTTCTGAAACAAAAAGGCATGAGACATGACATGAGGATATCACAGCAATTTATTTTAATTAATATGAGGAGCTTTTTTATTACCGTGAGGATGTGCCATAAAGTCTGGGATCTGCTGAAGAAGATGGCTTCATTAAGATTGATTTTGGCATTACAGTGGCAGGTGGGAGAGAGACAGGTGGAGCAGAGGGCAAAGCAGAACCAATGTCTTTTGATGGAATGTAGAGGTCTGTTTTGCGATGGCCCGTCTCACTGGGAGGAGCTGTGCTGTTTGTCACAGAAGAGTATCTGTTTGCTGCAGTACGAGGATCACGCCTGGTGATAGTTACTGTGGACACAGCTGGAATTACAACCGGTGTGTATGATTTTGTTGGCGCACATTGATGATCATCAGAAGTTGGGGATGCAGGGGACTCCATGACAGGGGAAGCAGGTGTGTCTACAGTAGGGGAGGCTGGAGAGTCCTGAACTCTGGATAAAGCAGGAGATTCTGCTATAGTCAAGACAGGAGAGCCCATTGTAAGGCGTGAAGACATGACGGAGCATGGTGAATCCAAGTCCGGCGAGTCAGGAGGCGCTCGCAGTGGAGAGTCACCTCCCTTAGAATTTCTCCAAGAGTGGTCACACTTGTCTTCAGAAACCCTCTTTTTCTTCTGTACAGGTTCTTCCAGTTCCTCAGCTGCCATTTGCCCTAAGAATAAAACAAATAACAGTGATAAGAAATGGTGTAATGCTAAACAATAATTATTACATCTCTTTCTAATTAACCTGTGCAAATCTTGCATTTGAGATCAAAGAGGTGTTTCTGGTGTTCTGCAGTAGTGTCCATGAGCATGCAGGTGAGAATATCTGGTAGAGAACTCCCTTCATGGCTTGACTGACTTCCTTTGGTCTTCAAAATGGGGACAGGAACAGTTTTCTTTTGTTCCTGTAAAGGCACTCTCTACAAGAAGGACATTTTTATTACTCACGTGTAGATTTATAAAAACAAAAATACTGATGTGTATAGAACAGCACAAATAATATACATTTTTTCAAAAACAATGAATGCAGTAGATATTCACACCTTTATCTTGTCTGTTCTTGCTGGAATCAAACTGGGCAGATCTAGTTTCACGGGTTCAGGCTTTTGCAGTGAACTTATCCCCAGAGCCGCCGTGTCTTTAATCTAGATATGTATCAAAAATCAAAGAATAACATCTGTCACAAGCATTGTTCGGCCTTTCAGAGTCCAAATAAAGAGTAAAATAAAACAAAAAAGTAAATATAACATTATAATACATAATATAATCAGTCCATGTTGCACTACAACAGAGTAAGTTACCTCTGTTGTTTCCTTTGCATTTAGATCTGGTGGCTGTATAGCTTGCATATCTTTCTGGCTCATCCTGACCAATCTGAAGGGGCTGATCTCGCCATGTACAACCCGATACAACAAGCCCTACAACAAACAACAAATGTGGATTTAAAATAAATGGAATTAGTGTTTTGTAAAACGTCCATGCACAAACATTGAAATTTGGTACATTTAAGTGAACCATGAAAGAAAATCCATTATTAAACTGACCTTGTTTTTTGGATCTTTTAGGTTAAACATTATTGTCCGATACTTATTCATGTATTTGCTGTCTGTGTTGCGAAATATGTTGAACATCTCCATCTCAATGCTTGTGACAAGTTTTCCAACGTCACTTTCAGACATCTCCAACTCTTCAGAATCACACACCCTGGACAAATAAAAAGGCATTTAAGAAAAACATTACAGCTCCACTAGCTGATTTTCTTTCTGCTGTCCCTGTCTCAGACCACCACTCACCCCCAACAGAAGATTAGTAACCTTTCCTGCTTCTTTAATTAAGAAAAAGGTCAAAATACTAATACATTACATTAAACAAAAGTTTAGAGCTTACCTTGAACTTTCAACTTTAAGTTTACCGCTTGACTGCGTCAAAGCATTGCCAATATTTTTCTGTTTAAAATGCTTTCCTTTTCTCTGATTCACTGTATAATAAGACGTATACTACAACGGAATAACCAATTCCTCTCTATTAGGTAGACGTTCCTTGTTCACATCAGTGTCGACCAACGGGAGCATTCCTTTTTCCAGATGTGAGCATGTGATTGGCCAAATGTCATGCTCATATATTAAATCATTCAACAGATGATTCATGTTTCAATAAGTTATTAGGTATTTAAACTGTCAAACAACAAAATGCAAGAGGAAAAAAAAAAATCCCCATTGAACTTGAAAAATCTATTTAAAATGCATGAAAAATGCAGCAGTCACTGTACTTCACACTGTAACACATCAATAACATCAACCAATATTCAGCTTGTCTGTGTTCATCAGGACTATATATTCCCATCAAAAATCAAATATAATTCACATCATCTAAATCTTTACAAAACAATATCGTAATTAATATACCTGCACAAAATGCCCTACTTCATTGTTTTTCTCTTACTTTATCATTTATGTGAGGTAAATTTGATTTTCAGCAATCCAAAAATGATACAGACAAGCCTATTCAGATCATCCATACAATTTTAAGCCACATTTGTTGCAGTTATGGAAATGTGTAGATTAAAGCTACATTTTCAATTATTTTGTGGAAAAAAAGTGGGGGCTATGAAGTTACTGAGTGTATTGCACAAGGATGCTTCCTATATGTGACCTGGAAGAGCCATGGATTCAATATTCAAAAGGGGACAGAATGCTTGCTTATGATGTATGTGTTTTGTGTTGTCTATGTGTATATGTTTTATTTTTTTTAAATAATGAACTCTTTCTGGTCTTTGTTAGCTTTCACAATTCCTTACCTCTTAAACAGGATGCTGATGAGGGAGCGCTGGATACTTTGCCTGACTTGGTTGTTGGGCTGGGGTGGTCTAGAAGAGGGGGCAATGGGTGCTGGGGGCACAGGCAAATTTCTAGTTTCATTTTGCGTTACAGCGACTGTAGATGACGTCTGGCTTGGTGCTGAGGCTGAAGCTTCACTGGAGAGAGGTTGGGGTCCAGAGAGCTTCTTTGGGATGATGTATGAGGTCTTTTTGACCATAACAGCCCCTGTTTCGTGAAGTCTGGTGGCAGGAGAAGTTTGAGATTGAGTTTCTAATGAGGTGCTTAGTTTTGTTGAGGTGGGTGGCGATTCACAGGAATTAGTTTCTGTAGAACACTGCTGAGAGACATCACTCTTTATTGGCACTTTAGTTTCTTCTGGAGGTGGCGAGTCTGAATCAGTGACAACCACAGGAGTGGGTGCAGCATCTTTAAGTGGTGGAGGAGGCTCAGAGAGGGCTGATGCAGCAGAAGCAGCATCGGTGAGAGCTTTCTCTGAAGGCTGTTCTGAAGGAGCTACAGCCTCACTGTCATCTGCAACTACTCGTTCACTCTCCTTGTCAGCTGTTGGAGGGAAAAAAGAGGAAGGATTGCACCTTGAAAAGGTTCAAACAATATTGTCTTACAGTGCTAAATACTCAACGATTGTGAACTTTGAAAAATTGCCATTTTAGAGATGCAGCAGTTGTATACCTCAGTTTTATTTCAGTTTTGTTTTTATTATTTATTTGATATATTAACAGGTCTCATAATGAGTTCAAAATAATGTCTATGAAATATATAGTGCCTTAACCACTATACTATATTCTCATTTAAATTATGTATTCACGTGTAATGTTGATAATATTTTATGATTATTGCAAAACCAAAAGGAAATACAATTCCACTTTATCATCTGAAGGCAGGTCCCTGCAACTTAAGACAAAGGTATGACTCAGTGTCAATAAATAAGTAAATAAATAACTACATTTTATTATACTTTACATTGAGTATTACCTGTAAATAAGAAAATAAATGATCTAATCAGAGAGCTACTTCAAAAGGGAGCAGAGGAAACTCAAAGTCTGGGTTACAGGAGAGAGACCAGGTTATGTTCACACAGGGAGTTAGTGAACTGATTTAAGGGGCCAACAAGTATAATTTATTTGGTTCTGTTCAAGCTGACAAATGAAAATCCCTGTTGTGGCAGGTATTTTCTTAATTTAATTGTCTGACTTCGTAAAACAAACTTTGAAATAGAAAGTTGTCTGACTTTAGCTAAAAAAAAAAAAAAAAAGCTATTAAATTGATATGCAGTTTGTTGGACTGCAGATCCATTCAATGGCTATTTTTCTCTGTAAATAATAATTGTTCTACTAATTCACCAGTTAGGGCATAACATTCTTCATAGAAATGACTCTTTAACACGTCTCCTTGGGTTAACTGAAGCCATACCTTAAACAACCTTTTTGTCTAGAAGTGGTGCTTATTTTTGACAAGTTTTGTCACTTTAATATCAAATGTTTAAAGCTTGATGAAAGGACTTGAAAAATAATTAGTCTAAATGAAAAATGACTACTGTACAGGATACTATTCCCCAGTTCTTGCTTCCAGTGCATTTTAGGATTCATTTTAACATCCTGCAACGTCAACCTCAAACTCAAGCCGGAGCTGCCAGTTCATGCTTGTGAGCAGAGAGAACAGAGCATTCTCAGCAGCCATTGAGCACTTAAAAACAATGTTAAAACTCTAGATTTACTCAATGGCATTTAACACCCAATAAGCAAATTTCTTGGCCTTTACCACAGTTTTTAGTGCAGCCCACCTGCATGGTAATTGTATTTTATTTGATTTATTTATTTGATCTTGTTTTTATGAAGTGTGTTTGACATGTTTTTGGTATGTACGGGTAAACGGAGGTTGTTTTTAAATTTAAATAAAGGTTTCTCACAAAAGCACTTGGTAATAATGACTCAGGAAAAAACTCCAGAAGGCAAAAGTAGATGATTTGGAAATCTCCATCATTACTGAGATAGTGTGAACAGAATGATGGGTAACAAAAGAGGGAGGAACAACTGTTTTTCAGTGCCAGACAGTCATGAACCTGTTCTAAACTAGGTTTAATTCAGCGAGAGAAGGTAAGAGGCCCACTGTCCTGGATGAACTCCTCTAAGGCCAGGCTTGACTGTCTGCTTGGACGTCTACTGAATGTCTTTTCAGTGCATCTGGTTATCAATGGTGACAAAACTCAAAACTGATTTAAAATAATAAAGAAATAATAGATCAACAACATGAAATTTGAAGGAAAGCTACCTCCATCATCAGAGACTTATATCCAGAACTGACACTGAGGTATTCAAGATGCCTCTGCAAGATGCCTTTAGTGACTTTAGTAACTCTAAGGAGCCATCTGTGCCAAATGCACTCAGCTTACTAAATAAACTAGGGTATAATTAAGGTTTAGGTTTATTTATTTCAATTTTTTTACATATAATAGTTTTAAAAAGGCGTATACAGCCAATAGTGTTAAACAGGAGAAAAGCAGGTGTGTGCCTATTGAGGAGCAAGAAGCAGCAAGGGGGTACAGGAGAAAAAAAATTCTGGTTGTAATATTGTAATTGTAAATGTCTACGTTTAAACTGTACATGTCATAGGGTCACATGAGGATAAAACCAATTGAAACATTCATAACCTCAACATATTTCATGCCATTTCACTTGAGTATAAATTGTTTCAACACCGTAAATTTGAAGTGTTACTAAAGTGTTGCAAAAAAGATTTAAATCATTCCTTACAATACTTATTTCTAAAAGTTCATGGCAGTAAACAAAAATAAAAACATTGTAAAAACTAAAACAAGTGAAGAGTCCTCTTCATTGTCCGTGAATGCAGACTCTTCTAAAGCCAAGGTGATGTTACCCGCTAAAAACAAACCACCTTCTTGAGCCAGAAAACTGAAGAGTTTATCTGGTTAAAAAAAAAAAAAAAGCTTTGTGCAACGCCCCTCTTGTGTTTCGGTCATATTTTAATATGAGGACTGCTTGCAGTGTTTATGTATTCATTCTGTATTTTTCTCTGTCTGACTGCTGTGTGTTTGGGGAACAATAAAGATGAATCGAATATCTTCTAATCTGTCTTTTGTGTGACACTTAAAAAATGAATTGTAGACAAGACGAAACAGAGATGTTGACCATAAAGAGGTTCAGTGGAAATAGTAAGATGAATGCAAATACAATAGTATGTTGAGTATGCAGCCATACACTCAGAGGCACTAGGTCATAAACCTTTTTGTTATGTCACCTTGTTAAAGAGGAGAACTCTCTCGAAAAAAGGACTCAGGGCTGACAGAATCTGTAAAAATACTATTTGTGTAAATTCATGTGGAAACCAGAGAGACCTTGTCTTTGTCAGCTTTAGACTGTGTGAATATATTCCTGTTGTATGAGCGTGTAAACTCTTGTCTTTTTTCAAACATGACTTTTTGTTTATTATGTGAGAACCAAAACAACCAATGTAGCAAATAAAAAGTGTGTGGTGATGGAAATATGAATGGTTTATTGTGGAAATGTCCACTGGACTGATATTGAAGGAGAAAAAAGAGCTTAAACAGGGAAACCAAAGGAATACCGGATAAATGGCACCATTGATTTGACATTTCCTATGGAAAATATGTACGAGGCAAAGGACAAATCATACTAAAAGCCTCGTAAAGAAAACAATCCTGAGCTAAAAAAGTTTGTGATTAATACTGATGAATGAGGACAAAGAATAAAGACGCTCTTCAACTGGCTTAAGACGTCATTACTGAAAACTGCTCATCTGCTTCAAAGTGTCAAAAAGGCTGTGAATCAATGCCTGGAACAATTGACAACCCTGACTCTTCATAAAGAAGAAAAGCAGTAACACAAAGAAGCAGTCTAAGATGATTGTATCAATCCTTTGTCACTCGTTTATTTTTGTCCAGCTTTGTGGCTAGCTGAAATGCTAGTTTAAACTCAACTACATTTCATAGTCTTATTCATTGTAAAGTATTGCATCGGGTTTATTATACCAAGGCTCGTTTGGCCAAAATTTACCCAAATACTTCACCAAATTGAGAAAGGTGCCTACACTCAACTGCCGTTTTAATACATATGTTTTGGCTTTATCCTCAACTTCCTAATTATTGGGCCAAGATTTTCTCTATTTTCGTTGGTAAAAAGGTACCCAATTCTTTAAGTGCTTTGTTTGGGGTGGCGTCTCCTCAGCTACATTTATCTTCCTCTCAAAGAATAGTATTGGCTTTCATGACTCTTCTCTCATGTCAAGTTATATTAAGGAAATGGAAATCGCCGATACCCACTTCTTATGTCCACTGGCTACGAGATGTCCTTCTTTTTTAAAAAATTTAAAAAAAGAATACTTCTCTCTCTGAGGGATTCCTCTGATAAATTCTCCTTCACATGGGGTCCTTTATTTTTAGTTCTTAAAAGGCTGAACTTTCCCCATATTCCAGATTAAACTCTCATTACTTTTTGAAGTATATTGCTGGTAACTATAACACTATCAGATCAGACTTCTTTGTCACTGATAACTGTATTCCTTGGCATCTTTTTTCCCTTTCTCTCTTTTTAATTGTGTACATTGTTCATTTATCTATTTTATATTGGTATATTGTTATTAGTTAAATTATTGTTTGTTAGATGGTGCTATTACTGTCTGCTCTGTGTGTGTGTTTGAGAGGGGAACTGTTCTTGTTTTGTTTGGTTCTTAGGTTTCAAATTGGTACTTGTGAAATGTATATTGTATGCGTTTAAATATAAAAATAATAAAGTTAAAAATAAATAAATTTGTCAGTATAATGAATGAAGTACAGAATACAGAGGGAGAGGACTCACTACAAATCACTTTGATGACTGGGGAAAAATCAATGTACATCTTCACTGATCTGGAGTAAACTTGTGTGAAAACCATCAGCCCAAACAAAGGTGAGAACATGCAATGCTGTAGATCATGAGCTACAAGACAAGCAGCTCACTGCCATATATTTTGGATTTGTCATAAGATATCAGATTACTGGGGAAAAAACAAGCATAAAATATGCCTTAAGATTTGATTCTAGGCAGGAAACCAGACTATGTCAAAGAGTTTTGTCAAAAACATTTGTTCAATAATGTGCTGCTAGCTAGTAAGAAGAATTCACGAGGAGGAAGAAGACTGATATGATGGCCACAGTGAAAGACTGGATAGAAGAAGTTAAGAACTTTCACAAAACACTTTGATAAGGATGGACTTTATGAACAGTAGCCATTAGCCCAAACAAAGACAGATAAAGACAAATGACATTCTGTGTTTGTTAGCTACTCTATTTTCATCTTTTTTTAAATATATATACTTTAAATCCTGTTGGTCATATCAAAGTTTTTAAAAGGTGCATAGTGGGAGGTATGTATGTAATGACTTTATATGCACTGTAAACAGGAAATATATTTTTATATGAGTTTATATCGCTTTCCTCTTGTCTACTCCACAGACCAGTGCTTTGTGTATCACTGAATGTTTTATGGCACCCCTCATCAAAAAGAGTCTGCACCTCATTTCTTGTGTTGATTAGACTCAGTTAACCAAATTTATTGCTAATATGTTTTCCATAGATAGAAATTAGTCACTTCTTTCACTTTGCATCCTACGCCTAAAATGAATCAACCCATTTCAAGACGTTGAGCTTTGCCACATTTTTCTCAATCAAAATCAAAATGGAATGACTCTAAGACAGTGGCTCTAAGACAGATGTAGTGCACTGTGTGGAGGTTTATCCTTAATACCCACCCATACATTTAACAGTGAATGTGTTTCACCAGTGCATAACAGGGATTGTTTAACCAAATGTGTATTATCTCAAAGGAAAATGTTTGGGTGTATTTTTTGTTTATACTGGTTCATATCTGTATAAGACAGCATTGGCTTTGCTTCACAACAGTTTAGACAAACTTTATTAAAGGGTGTGATTCGGACATAATTCCCCTCTTTAAACAGTCAGATTATCGTCTGTTTATTGTCTTCTGAGAACTTCATTGGATTAATAAAATGTCTTCAAACCTAAACCTACCATTGAATGTTAATTTATATTTGAGTGTCTTTAAAATAAAAAGTCCATGTTTAGTTACACCATAATCGTCAAAAAAAAAGTATTAAAGTTGAGAGAAAGGGTCTTTTCAATCATGTCACATTTTCAGATTAAACTTGTTGTTGGATGTTGTTTGAGGAATGTAACTTTTAGCTTTTAATTTCAAAATTATTTTTATTCTACATTAGTGTCTAAAAGAGTTAAATAATATCCCAAATGATGAAGTGATAACAATGTGTGCTTTATTAAACGATCTGCCTGTATTAATAGAGAAAAAATATTTCTCCCAGTGACTGATCAAGCATTTAATGCTGCTTGTTCAGTTCAGATGTGCTGGCCCCTGGGTTGTGGAAGAGACACACTTGAGGTTGCACATTTTTCAGAGACCGGTAGGGGGTGCTGGTGTCTTAAAGATTTTATGCCTGGACAGTAAGCTACACATTACTGAAGTTGGGTGTAGGACACTACAGCCTAAGAGAGGCAATGAAGGCTTAGAGAAAACACAGCAGAGTAACTGATTTTTGACATGAATGTGAAAATACTGAGAACATTTTCTAAAAACTGTCCATGAAGCATACCTTGGGACTGTGTAATTTGCTAAACGGAAATATGAAAAAATACCAGGCTAGTCAATTATATAGATTCTCTAAAATATGTGTGAGTTGTCATCATGTGTTTTCACAGACATCCAAACAGAACACCACGGAGTGGCCTGAGAATCATCACAAGTAATGAAGTGAAATTAAATGATAAAAAAGTGTGCAACCAAACCAAAGGTGAAAGGATGTGACATTTTCCAGAGAGAAACTGACTTTGCATTGAGACAAATGTGTATGGTCATTTAAGTTTGTCTAATTATAGACTTCTGGCTCTTATTCAACAGTAACGCAATGGTACATTGTGTGTTAGGGATAGTGTCATACTGCAGAGTGCTTTGAAATCACGGCCAGAAATAGTAAAGACTGTACAAACAAAATCCTTTTTACAGCAGCTTGTTTGAAAAGGCACAAGTCAAAGACCAAAAAGTATGACTGCTGTCATGATTTCTGTGACATCAAAAACAAGAAAGGCAATAGTGAATAGGGTGCTATCAGTGGAAAACTGCATGTCATATATATATATTTACAAATGTAAAATAAATTGTGAACTAAAACATAGGAAAGCCAGTGAACAACTGAAGTTGTGTGTTTGAGTTGAATGATAAATTCTGCGCTCAAGCACCAGAAATACTGTTGGTCTAGTCTAGTAAGATTCCAAAACCATGGAGGAGTCTTGCACAACCCTTGGTTCAAAAACTAAAGCTACTGATTCCACTGCTGTTCCAAATGTCACTTTACTGTGAGCAAAAGTTGCACTTGTGATGCTAAAAAAAAACATGTAGCAAACCAGCAGAAATGGCCTTGGTTTTTTCCTCTTACTGAGACAAGGTTGTGTGGGGCAGTGATTTGCAGCATACACTGTATTAACAGAGAAATCTGGAAGATGTAATGTATGAGACTGTAGTTCCCCACATATATATGTTATCACTACTTTTTTGTACTTTTCACTAACTAAAACTATGACTTGTACTGTTTTTATGTTAAGACTAAATACACTGCCACTCTGTTGGTTATTTAAAGCTCTCCCTTGATCACATACGTTTAATACTTCCAGCCAGTTGAGAATTATCAAGTGTGTTCCACGCAGACAAACGTTCTTTCACAAGGGCTCACGAACCATCTCATCCTCAGCCCCCAGAGTCATTGATGTCCCTGTTCTGCTCCTTCAGGCTCAGCTACCCCTGCTTTAGGCTTTCTTGTATGTTGAAAGGTATGCCTTGGAAGAGCCTTCTGCTAACAAACACAAACCTAACCTTGTGTAAAACTATTAAGTAAATTGTGACAATGCGGTACAGAGTGAAGTGGCAGTACAGAGCAAATTTGTCTGGTGGTATGTCTTTGGTGAAGAGTACAGAGATCAAATCTCCCTTAACCAATGACTAAATGCTTCTCCAGATGTATCCCAAAAATACCAAATTTACCATTTCATTATCTCTCTCCTCCAGCTCACACTAGAGAAATTATAAGCACACATGACCCAAGTCTCCAATTCCCTTATTGGTGGACTCCAGTGGGAACCTCATTTGTGTTTCTGCACTGGTGAATCCTCTTGTTTCCATTGCACTTCCACTGTACATGTAGTCAAGTCGTCTTCTTCCACCTCCTCACTCCTCATTCCAATGTCAGAATGCTATTGAACTTGCTTTTGTATATGTAATGTATATGTTTTATATTTGTAAGTCCAGGCAATTGGTGTAGTACATCAATAAGAACTGAACATTATGCAGTGCATGGTCTGAGGTTTGATGATCAAAGCCAGGTGCTGGCCAAAGCTGGAAAATGCATGTCATTCATGCATCTTGTGGACCATGTCAACCACTGGCACTTCTACCAGGTCTCCTGGAAGTCAGACCACTTACATTAAAAGTCCTTTCACAAGTGGCCCTGCTTTCAACCTGTTCCTTGCCCTGTTGTATGCAACGTCCGACAATGTTTATAAGTAAAATGATGTCTCAAGAAGGCAACTCATCATCACATTAGACTGGAATGTCTCTGAAACAACTTCTCTTTTCTAAAAAAGTGATTTACTCTGGTTCTTGAACAACCAATCAAATGTCAGCTTAATACTAAAATGTTACATTTCGTTTGACAGGTCCAAAAAAATGGGTTAAGTGTTGGGGACTTGCTGATGAGCAATACAAAGGCACTGAGGGAAAGGCAGGGTCACTGAGACTAAAGCAGGTAAAAAATGTTGTGTTCATAACTGTTAGAGGAAAGAACAGAAACGCAATATCCACTTTAGGCCTATTGTATGAGATGAATAAAATTTTAATGTAGAGATTTGAGTAAGCCATTTTAAGGTTATCAAATATAAAATTCTATAAACACAGAGGACCACCTTTTACTCGTTTTGAAACGAAAACACTGCGGAGCTACCCCTTTGTTGGGTGAATATTGTTTGATTAAACAGTGTGGGCATAATTTAGTGTTTGAGGCTAGTGTTTGTGCTAGTGTTTGAATTGATTTTGATGTTTGTAACAAAAAAATCACTACTTAAATCTGCAGTTTCATTTCCTGAACTTGTAAGGTAAGGTAGGATGAGATAGGGATGTTCTGTGTGCTTGAATACACAGCAAGCTGCATTCAGAAGCATGTATAATTTGACTTCATCTGGTTGAGCTCTATCCAGCACTGGGTTGTGAAACCCTAGTTTTTCAAATTGTCATGTTGTGCAGTACTTAAAAACATTTCACTTCTTACTGAATTGTCAACACAAAAAGACAAAAGGAACTCAGTGATAAATTCTCTTTTGGTATTATGCCTGGCACAAGGCCTTCAGGGTTTAAATTGCTTGGGCACATTTGGGACAGTGGAAATGAATAAATATAGAGTTGATGATACTTACCTAATGCTGAAACCTGTTGCATATGAGACCCTCCTCAAACATAGTTGTGGACTTGTGTTAGATATTGTATTGTGAAATGCAAAGTGCTTATGGGGAGGGAATCTGTAAAGCCAATAAAGGCTTTTCTGTATGATTTGCTGTATGTGTATGAGTAGTTGGTGGTACATACAGGCGTTACACTTAGGTGACGGTTCAGCTGTTGCCTGAACTTCTGTGAGACTGGGGTCACAGGCTAGGCGGGATTCTTCGTCCTCTTGCCCAGCATCCTCTTCCTTCCTCTCCTCCAAACCTTCTGTTTTTTCTGCCAGTCTCTTAGACATCCTAGATGCCCTCTGAGTCTGTAACAAAATATTTACAGAGACTCTAGAATAAAGTAATACAATTGTAGGTGGTTTTGCTGAAAGAGAACAGATTTTAAAATAATGAAAGGTTGAGTTAAAGATTCTAACCTTTGCTGGGGCTCTGGCAGCAGTACCTTTTCTCTGTGCCCGTCCTTTAGATTTGGGTACCTTAGGACCAGAGAGCGACTTGATAGTGACAGCTGCATGCTGAAGAATACAGTCACTGCCACAGTAAACAGAGTCTGGTAACGCATTTTTGGAGCAGCCAGGTCCAATGCACATGGGGGAGGTTGTTTCGGACATCATCACAATGTCAGATTCAGTTTTCAGGCTCATTAAAGAGGCCTCTGCGACCTCCATTATTTCCAAAGTGCTCTGAAACCAGATTCTCATGTCAGAGCCCAAAAGCAAACAGGATCCGGTATTACAATTACCAAGCCCCTTTTTAATACAAAAATACAGAGAAATATCAATGAATCAAATTAAATCTTAACCTGTGTTTGCTGTGGAACATGTTCCTCTATGTCTTTACAAGATGGATTCTGTGATAGGCATTGAGGTGGGCTCATCTGTAGCTCTGGCTGGAATTGGCTCTGTTTCCTTACAGTGCAGCCTGAGCATATATACTCCTGCCCTTCTTTAGCCATTTCAGAACCTAATGCCTCACTAATGCCAACACAATCACCATGGAAGCAGTCCTGGCAACAGTCACAGCAAATCATAAACCTTAAAGACAGTAAAAAAACAGCAGTTAGTAAATGACATCATGCAAAGTTGGTCTTCGAAATCTTGAGACCAGAAAAAACATACCGGTTATAGTGACTTTGTCGACAAACGCAGCACACAGTGTTTGAGTCATAGCCCACTGTGTTACATGACATTGAATACTCTTCTATATCCTTATCTTCTATCACAACTTTCTTCTCTTCTTCTTCTTGCTCGCATGCTGCATTATCATACCGGCCTGGAGTTTCACCTGCACTCTGGTCTGGGTCACTTTCTATAATTATGCAGTCTGAACTTGATTGCTGAGCAGGACTGAGGGGAATATCAAAGCAATTTGGAGGATTAGCGTTTTGTTCTTCCTCTTCCAACTGCTGCAGCTGCTGTCGATGTGGATTACTGATCATTAACTCATCATCCTCCTCGTTGATGGTCATGTTTGACACTAGCTCTGATGCCCGGCCCCTTCCTCTGCCCCTGCCTTTGCTTTTTCCCCGACCCCTTCCCCTCCCTCTCCCCTTTGCTCTAGCTTTCCCTCGTCCACCTCTCACCCCTCTAGCCATTGTATGTTCCTGTCTTTCTGAGGATGCCTGTTGTTTCTGTTTTATTTGCAACAGAGTAATTTCATCACTGTCCTCTTCTTGACTACAAAATAACACCTCATCTTGATCCTCTTTTGTCTCAAGGGCAAGCTGTGAATCCTCCGTGTTACTGACAGATTCCAAATGATCTGGAAGCTCACTCTCATCCAAAGGCTCTGGAAGGGGGGCTTCTACGTCATCGGTGTCTTCTATAAGATTAGGGGTAGCCACTACCTCTGGCATGTCCATTAACAAACCATCTCTGCCACCAAGCAGTGAGAAAGCAGTGTGGAAAGCAGAGCCAAAATCTTGCCACAAGCTGGGGTCTAGGCTCCCTCCTGCAGAAGCCTCAGAGGCAGGTTTGCTTTCCTCTGAGGCAGGTGAGGATGGAGCAGACCACTCTAAGTCATCAAGAACACTCCGAGTTGAACATGTTGCTTTCTGGGTGTCTTGGTTAGCAGCTGTGGCCTGTGGTGCCTTGTTTCTACGGCCTCTACCTTTTCGTACAAGTGGGGGGCTGTTGTTTAAATCTCTCACTTCCTCCATGAACTCTCTCCTAGCAATGGTTGAACGCCTGAAGCCCCATGATTTTTTAACCTGAGACAAGCTTGGTCTTGAGTCTGACTCAGAACCCTCTGGTTGCTGTTCCACTAAAGTAAAGAAGAGACAAGATTAATAGAAGTAAGAGTGATAACAGTTGATTTGAGATAAAACTAATAAACATGTCAATCAGTGTTACCTGAATTATTACAACCTGTAGCGCTGTCCATTTTACCAATGATCTCTAAACAGAAGAGGGATTTAGTGACGATGATGTGTTGACCCACCTTAGCTATACACAAAAATACATACATAGTGTCTGTTCTTACAAAATTAAATACATATATGATTATGTGCATATTTCGTTTTCAAACCACAATTATGCAAACCTGTTCGAATAGGGATATTATTTTCTTATATATGTATCAAAATTGAAACTATCTTAAAACTACACAATTTGCATATGCTGATAGAGGTAAAGGTGAATACTATTTAAAGAATTACTGCAAAACACTCAGCTTTTTCTTCCATACGACTTAATAATGCGTGGCTAGTCCGCCCTGCCTTTGCAAATAACAATAAATGCGTCGTGTACGAAACAACGACGCAATGCAAAACATACGGTGGACACATTGTTCGCTGCAGCTTATTATGGTAGCTAAAAGTAGCGTAGCACGTTTATGTATGTCTCATGCATGCTGAATAAATACAACATAAGGGCTATCGTCTAATACCATGGACTACATGTTTATTCGCGTTCATTAACAAACATCTCGAAGAAAATTAAAAGAATACCTTTGATAGTGTTACACTTTTCCGCTGCGAAGTCATTTGCTATGCTAGCGTGCTTGCGCCATCTTCCATTTTCCCTACATAGTAAATATAAACTCTCGCGATAGTCTCGCGTTGGGAGGGATTGTTTTGCAAGTCATATCCTGGTCATATGCTGATCAGTCTCTATGTCCTTTAGATTCTGCCAGATTTCAGAATATTTGAATGGTTTGACTAATATAAAATTGCATTATGCACACAAAAAGTATTACTGAGAGTCTCAACATAGCCCTTTATGATTGAGGTTTTGCCCACTGGGGGCAAAAATCTTGAGTACAGTTTTATTTAAAACACAGTTTCATTTATTTTATGTACAATATGTAAACAAGGACATGAACCATTTAAAAACAGACATGCTCACAAGAATCAATATACAACCAAACTGCAATCTCTTTACATACCAGTTCTCAAACAGAATTTACATTACTTTGAATAACTGGCTGAACACAGAGTGCTGCTGACATTCATAAGTTTATTCTCAAATAATTTTCAGACACATAGAAATATGATTTAATTAAACACTATAAAACATACACTATAAATATTGTTCATGTATTTTCTTACAAAAAATGTACAGTTTACATTTGAATTTTTTTTTTTTTTTTTATAAATCACAGATATTTTATGTATACCTATATGCAACATGGAACTACAATACAAAACTAGTATCATCTAAATGCCATGACATTAAGATGATATGGTTACA
>JAWCTZ010000926.1:0-28062 GCA_036850595.1 Rhyacichthys aspro | reverse complement strand
TTGAGTCAGACAGGTGACATTAATCAGGTAACGGTGAACAGGGCACAACATGCTGCTAAAAACAAACACAGGCAGAGAGGCTGAAAAAAGAACATTTAATCACCACGCACATGTCAAAAATAATCAATCAGGACATAATTTTACTGTTTAATTACGTCTTGGTTTAAATCACAGCTGAAGCGGTAACGTTAGACAACATTTAGCGGCTAAAGCGTGTTAGCTAACAGCCGGCAGCATCAGCTTTAACCTTCCTCTTTTTCTTTATTGAAGCCGTTTAAAAACCACTGAGACCAGAACAGAGCGAGTTTGAGGAGAGTCTGGACGTTTACCGAGGGGGTGCCCTCCCCGGGGGGGGGCCGCGGCTCCCCCCCCCCACCCAACCACCCCCCACCCCCCCCCCCCCCCCCCCCCCCCCCCCCCGCTTCCCCGGGAGGGGGGGGGGGAGGGACGCGGGGGGGGGACCCCCCTCCCCTTTCGAATTTTTAAAAACACCAAACACCATCCGCGAACCTTCACTGAGTCTGCGCAGTGACACCTACTTAGTTTTAATCACAACAAAAAGTTCATCACTAATATATTCTTTAGCGGCTATTAATCAAAATCAAACTTAGACAAGTCTTTTTTATGCCTATCCTTAAAAATAACAATGTAAAAAACTGGCAGTGTGGGACTGTTATTTATTTTTGTTGAAATGATTAATTAACAAGTTGACTCAGGATGGAAAATTTTCTTTGAAAGTCTGGACATGATTATTTTTAGACCTGTGTTATTTAAATTCTGCTTGAGACCCTGACTAACATTATCCAGTTTTTTCTGTAAACACCCAAAATGCACTGAAGTGGGACCATGCCATTGTTTTGCAAATCACAAGTAAGTCTCAAGTCTTTGTCCTCAAGTCCCAGGTCAAGTTCAAAGTCTTATCCTTCAAGTTTCAAGTTCTTTTGAGTCTTTTCAACAACAATAATATCATGTTAAAATTAAACAACTGGTGTAAGCTTTGGAATGTGTATATTTTTAACTAAAAAATAAAAATAAAGTAAGTACTATTGACAAGTTCTGAGTTTTACAGAGAAAATGAATTATTTCCTGCGCACTTTTCAAATAACATTCTTTTAATCTTTGGTAGAAGCAAGTCTTTTCAGAGACTCAAGTCCAAGTCTTTGGTTAAAGTCCAAGTCCAGTTACAAGTCTTTTTACATTTTCTCAGAAGTCATTACATTTGTGACTCAAGTCTGACTGGAGACTTCTGCTCTGACATTTTTGGCAGAATTAGTTTTTTTTGTCATTTGCTAAAAACCCTAAATCTGAAATCCTATGTACAATCACGTGATCAAATTAAAAGTACAAGATGGCGGGGCTAAAACAGTTACTACACAACTCTATCCTACTCAGTTCATTTTGTATACAGCTATAGTTTGGGCTCAGATCAAGTGCCAGACTGCTCTTCAGTATTTGTTTTCGTTCCATAGAGGAACCCTGAGAGACCTATAGCTCAGACACATGTGTTTGTTCTCACAGGTGGAGTCTGCACACAGCTTCATCAGCGCTTTGACTTTGTGGGAAATGACAGTGTGTTTTCAAGGCGACTGGTTCTTATCTGACTCCACGATGTGGTGTTCGGTGGAGTTTATAAAGAGAAGCCTCAGTTTAGACCAGGTTTAAGTCTGTGACTGAAACATGGCCGCCCTCAGGTGTCTCTGCTTTGTCCTGGTGCTGTTCACCGTCGGCTCCGGGGCCGAGGACAAGGACAAGGTGAGTGGCTTGTCTCTGCATCTGTTTGATGAAGCGCTGTTCAGACATGGTTGAATATCGGGGAACTACTCAGACGTAAGTTACAGGTAAATGCACAAAAATGTGTTTTCAATCACAAAACATGACATCAAGAAGGTCCTGGGTTCCATCCCTGGGCCGGACGACTCTTGAGGAGTCTGCTCCCACGTCCAGAGACTAAAGGTTAGTCTAAATCGGCCCGAGTGACTAACTGTCCATTGTCCCAAAGCTGCTGGGTCAGGCTCCTATTGGAAATGAGAGGCAGAATATAATTAAATACATAAATGACAAAATGTAATGTCAGAGTTGAACTTGTCTTATCAAAATAATAACTTTCTTTCATCTGGAAAGTTAAAAAACACCAATAAACAACCTAAAACTGCAGTGAAGCTGAGATTTTTACTTATGACTCAATGTGAAAGTCAAAGTCTACTTTATTGTCAGTTCTGCCTCATGTACAGCACACAGAGAATTGAAAGTACATTACTCTCTTACCTTTGGTTCATACGATAAAAATAAGTAGTAAATAATGCCATGGAAGAAAAACACAAATAAAGGCATGAAAAAAAGTAAAATATATTCTTCCATGGAACCCACAGAAAGGTTCATGTTAAACTCATATCTCTCTTTCTGTTTCAAAACTCCCTTCCTTTATTTGAATCATGCAGTGGAAATAGGTTTAATGACAATTTCACTTAAAAATATTAAAACAAAACCAGTTTCATTCATAAATGCTACAAGAATTTGCTCAAAAAGAAACATGAACAAGCTTTTTCTCCTGCAGGATTCGAGGGACCATGTTTTTCTAATACAGACACATACAGACTGTATTATGTTGAGCTGCCTCTTTAATGAGAGCTGTGTGTCCTTCAGGAGCTGTCTGTCTCTGAGCTGCTGTGGAGGGCAAACAAAGATGTGGGTAAGAGTTTGTGAATAAATATTTCATGGACAGAATGACATCTTGTAAGATTCAACTTTTAATTCAACCGTAAATACTGTGTTGATTTAAGCTGATTATTGTCTGTCTGATTTACTCTGGACAGTTCGTAAAGACAGCGAGCCTCTTGTGATCGACGACATCGCCTACGACTCTGAGTCTGAGAGAAACGCTGACCCCTGCACCTCCAGAGGCTGCATGTGGTCCAAGTCTACAGACGGGAAAGTCTACGTGCCCTACGTCATCGCCCGACACTACTGTGAGTCCGCTATGTCTCCTTTATCACTTTGATCCGGTAGATTATGAACAAAATGTCATGAGGAGGCTCCATATGACGTCACGGAACAAAATAGGTTGAAGTCCACTGCTCTGAATTTAAAAGATCAGCAACAAAACATGGGTTTGTTTTATTGGTTGATTTAAAGACAGTCAAACCCATTGAATAAAGATATTTATTAAAACAGGAAAACTCTGTATCTTTGGGTCTCAGTTTTAGATCCTTTCCATTTTGTTCTAAAACCAGGCCCGGTTCCACACTTGTATTAACACCTGAGCACATCACTGAAGTCTCCTAAACACCAAAGTTAAATCTAGTCACAGGATTTCATTCCCTGCAGAAACACATTTACATTATATTTACTCTGAGCTGCAGCTTCAGAACAAAGCCTGAACCAAAGAATCAAGAATTTACCCTCAACAACATTTATCAAACACAAAAAACACATCTAACTCTCTATTACAGCTGAGTTAACTTTTACCAATTTGTAAAGAGACTTAAACTACCTTCAAAATAAAAGTATCACAGACATATTATGTGCTGTATTGTACTGTACTCTATGGATCTATGCGTCATTTAGAAATAAGGTTAGATAAGAAATCTTCAGGTACGTCTTAAAACCTGTAAATACACCATATATTACTATAACTATATCTGCATGACACCTGTTATTGTAGTGTTATATGACTGTAATAACTCACTGATGTCTCTGCAGCTTCTCGAGAGCGTTCCATCATCGAACGAGGACTCACGTCTTTCACTGAATCCACCTGTATCCGCTTCGTCAAGAGAACCAACCAGAGGGACTACATTAACATCCAGTCTGACAGCGGGTAGGAACCGGGACTAAACAGGACTAAACAGGACTAAACAGGACTAAACCGGACTAAACAGGACTAAACAGGACTAAACAGGACTAAACAAGACTAAACAGGACTAAACCTGGACTAAACAGGACTAAACAGGACTAAACCAGGACTAAACAAGACTAAACAGGACTAAACCTGGACTAAACAGGACTAAACCAGGACTAAACAGGACTAAACAGGACTAAACCAGGACTAAACAGGACTAAACAGGACTAAACCAGGACTAAACAGGACTAAACAGGACTAAACAGGACTAAACCAGGACTAAACAGGACTAAACCAGGACTAAACCAGGACTAAACCAGGACTAAACCAGGACTAAACAGGACTAAACAGGACTAAACCAGGACTAAAAAGGACTAAACCAGGACTAAACAGGACTAAACCAGGACTAAACAGGACTAAACAGGACTAAACCAGGACTAAACAGGACTAGACCAGGACTAAACAGGACTAGACCAGGACTAAACAGGACTAGACCAGGACTAAACAGGACTAAACCAGGACTAAACCAGGACTAGACCAGGACTAAACAGGACTAGACCAGGACTAGACCAGGACTAAACAGGACTAGACCAGGACTAGACCAGGACTAAACAGGACTAGACCAGGACTAAACAGGACTAAACCAGGACTAGACCAGGACTAAACCAGGACTAAACAGGACTAGACCAGGACTAGACCAGGACTAAACCAGGACTAAACCAGGACTAGACCAGGACTAACAGGACTAGACCAGGACTAGACCAGGACTAGACCAGGACTAAACCAGGACTAGACCAGGACTAGACCAGGACTAACCAGGACTAGACCAGGACTAGACCAGGACTAACCCAGGACTAGACCAAGACTAAACCAGGACTAGACCAGGACTAAACCAGGACTAGACCAGGACTAAACCAGGACTAGACCAGGACTAACCAGGACTAAACCGGACTAAACCAGGACTAAACAGGACTAGACCAGGACTAAACAGGACTAGACCAGGACTAGACCAGGACTAGACCAGGACTAACCCAGGACTAACTCAGACTTGGTCCCAGGTGCTACTCCTACGTGGGTCGTCGTGGTTCAGGTCAGACTCTGTCTCTGGATCGTCAGGGTTGTCTTTATCACAACACGGTTCAACACGAGCTGCTCCACGCTCTGGGCTTCAACCACGAACAGTGTCGCTCCGACAGAGACCAGCACATCAGGGTCCTCTGGCAGAACATCCAGAGAGGTCAGTCCAGACCGGGTCCGGGTCCAGACCGGGTCCAGACCGGGTCCAGACCGGGTCCAGACTCATGGGGGTTAGATTCAGAATCTAGACGTTCATGTTGGTTCAGGTGAGGGCTGCACAAGACAAATGTGATGCAATAATAACAAATATAATATATCATGATATGAGCTGCAATATTTGAATGCTCTTTGACACAGTTAAAAATGTTAAATTAATTACATTTGATTTAGAAATATAAAGAAATACAAGAGGTAACACTTAACATATGTTTAAATAATGGGTTTATTTGAGACTTAAACATTTATAACAATGTTTATAACATAATAGTGATTATTAATTTTGGATCAATGCTTTGTAAATGATTCATTAACTATTAAGTTGTTATAAATACTAAAAACTTTAAATCAAGACACACACCAGTTTAACTTAATGCTTTGTTTGGACGAAGGTTTTGATCAGATCTCATTAAAGACTGAAATGTTCAGTCATCGCTATCGATAATATTGTGATAATGATACATTTGCAAAATATTGATCGATTATACAGAATCTTCATACATGTTTGAGCTGGTTGTTATCAACATGTGTAGCTCAGAAGAGTCTTTGACAGTCGTACAGTGTTATTTTTAACCCATAAAAGAAATGTAGTTTGTGAGTAGCTATGGTAGCCCTGCAGGGACACACAACCAGTGGAAACAGGTGCTGACTTTTCCAGAACACACAAATATAAAAAGTGTTATTTTGATCAGAAAGTTTTTTGTTCTATTTTATTTGACTTTAGTAAGTATTACTAGAGAAATGTCCCGTATATATGTGTATTTATGGACACAGCTGATATATAATATTAATATTATATGTGTTTTCAGGTTGGGAGTACGCCTTCGATAAGATCAACACTCTGAACCAGAACACACCTTACGACTACAACTCAGTCATGCAGTATCACAAGTGAGGAATGTTTCAGACACATTTAGTTTCTATCAAATAATCCTTCTACAGAACATAAATAATTCAATATTTAACTCTGCCCCAACTGTGTTAAAGTAACTCTGTCTCAGTGTTGATGATGACGCCAGAAGTGATGCCCATATATGGAAACAGCTCAGGTTTCTCAAACGACAACAATTAACGGGAAAATAATTATGAAAACAAACAGAGGTTTATAAAGCATTAAAACAAACTGAAGAATGACTCCTGTTAAACATTGACTCATTGAGGATTTGATGATGTATTTTGTCATGAAGCCAACTCACTTTTTACAGAGTTTTCTTAAGAACTACATCTAGCCTGTTTTTTTATTTGTGGTATCCTTCTTTTAGTTCAGACCAGCGTTGGGATGAGGTTAACATTAGGTTTGGGACAAAAAGTAAAACGTTTTTGGTTTGTTTAGACGTCTGTGGTCGACCTGCTCCTAAAAGTTCCATAAAACCAAAACCGGGTTCACTTAACCCTGTGTCCCACGGTTCCTTCTTGTAAAGTGTTGAATTTGCTGGAATTTTAGATTTTAATCGTTTAAAATGTTTGAAAAAAAACAAACAAACTATTGGATGAAGCCATACAGTAGAATGTAGAATCAAAGTTGGTTTAAAGTTAAATAGACAATGAGAACAATTACACGGCTAATTGAGGCTGTGTATAGGGTAAAAAACTGCTATATTAACCACTCTTTAAGCTCCACTCCACTGATGTTCTTGTTTGTCCCTGTCTCAGACTCTCCTCCAAAAACAGCAGAACCTCTCCTGCTTCTCTTTTATTAAAATAAAACCACAAAATACTAATCCATTTGACCAAACTGAAGTTTAGAGTTTAGCGTTAGCTTAGCTGTGACTTCAGCGTCAGGACGACAATTATCTCCTCCTCGTTAAACATTACGTGATTGAATTGACAGTATTTATCTGTGTTTTACGTTGCCTCCCTTTTCTCTGTTGATGCTTTTCTTTTTTCAGCTGTTTCTCTGTTAAAAGACATATTCAGCTGAAAATACACTTTATCTGCAGCTATTAAACTTCCTGGAACGTCATGTGACAAGTGTCGACCAATGGGAGCGCTCCTTTTTGGAGCATGTGATTGTCCAAGCTTTTCCGTTCCTGAATAGAGGTTTTTATTTTCTTGTGTGTGTGCTGCAGATATGCGTTCTCCGGGAACAACAGACCGACCATGGAGCCCATCCCCAACGCCAACGTGGAGTTCGGCCGCGCCACAGAGATGAGCCAGAACGACATCCTGAGGGTCAACCGCCTCTACAAGTGTTAGGACCTGTTAAAACCAGTAAGAGACCGGACAGAACCGCCTCTACGAGTGTCAGGACCTGTTAAAACCAGTAAGAGACCGGACAGAACCGCCTCTACGAGTGTCAGGACCAGTTAAAACCAGTAAGAGACCGAACAGAACCGCCTCCACGAGTGTCAGGACCTGTTAAAACCAGTAAGAGACCGGACAGAACCGCCTCTACGAGTGTCAGGACCTGTTAAAACCAGTAAGAGACCGGACAGAACCGCCTCTACGAGTGTCAGGACCAGTCAGAACCAGTAAGAGACCGGACAGAACCGCCTCTACGAGTGTCAGGACCTGTTAAAACCAGTAAGAGACCGGACAGAACCGCCTCTACGAGTGTCAGGACCTGTTAAAACCAGTAAGAGACCAGACAGAACCGCCTCTACGAGTGTCAGGACCAGTCAGAACCAGTTAGAGACCGGACAGAACCGCCTCTACGAGTGTCAGGACCTGTTAAAACCAGTAAGAGACCAGACAGAACCGCCTCTACGAGTGTCAGGACCAGTCAGAACCAGTAAGAGACCGGACAGAACCGCCTCTACGAGTGTCAGTACCAGTCAGAACCAGTTAGAGACCATGAAGAGACTGGTTTAGTCCTGGTTTAATCCTTATTTAGTTCTTGGGTTTGTTTACAACTAAATTTGACCGGTTTAGTCCTGGTTCAGACCTGTTTTTGTTCTGGCCTTGTTTGGTCTTGCTTTAGTCCAAGTTTTAGTCTTGATTTAGTCCTGGTTTAGACTTGTATTTACTTAACATTAAAATGCACAAACTTTATGAAAAGTAACAACATTATTTCTCTTTTTTTAGATGAACACAGAACAAACCCATGAACTGAAGAGTGTGTTGATTTCTCAAAAGTTGGCGTTAAAATGGTCCTAAATAAACTAAATAATAACAGTCTGAGTTTAATTCTCATTTTATTTCTTAGTCTTTCTAAAAGCTCCGGCGCCTGCTCCATTCTCCAAGTGTGTTTTGTATTTGCTCCTGTATTTGTTCTGGGAGTGATCAGTTCTGAGGTTATAATAATTAGAATAAAAATCATTCATGTGTCAAAATAAAGTAACACACTACATTAATACAACATCTGAGTCCATACAGATCTACGCGCTGTTTGTTTGTTATTGTAAAAGCCATACTCTTTAAATATTTGTTTTGTCTCAGATTAACACCGACTTCAACATTAAACCGAATAAACATCATAAACATTTCTCAAGAAGTTCCGGATGTTTACTGAGACTTTGGTATAAAACAGAGCTCCTCCAACAACACAGCATCACAGACTGGAACTCAGGGTAAGTCCTGGTCTAGTCCTGGTTTAGTCCTGGTTTAGACCTGGTTTAGTCCTGGGTTAGACCTGGTTTAGACCTGGTTTAGACCTGGTTTTGTCCTGGTCTAGTCCTGGTTTAGTCCTGGTTTAGTCCTGGTTTAGTCCTGGTCTAGTCCTGGTTTAGTCCTGGTTTATTCATTATAGTCTCCTCTGTTTGATTCTGCAGTTGACTCTGTTGCCATGGCGCCTGTCAAGTGCATTCTGGGTATTGTAGTCCTGGTGGCAGTCTCAGCTTGGACCGAGGCCGGGGTGAGTCCATCATAAACCTGAGTCACTGCAGAGAACCGGTTTATGCTTTTAACTGATACAAAGTCCAGCTCCTGTAAGTTCAGGTGTGTTCAGGTAAAACTGTGTAGAGAGCATCTAAAGTGTTCCACTGTTTTCAGGTTTTCAGAGAAGACCTCGAGCAGAAGGAAGAGTTTGAGCAGAAGGAAGAGTTTGAGCAGAAGGAAGAGTTTGATCAGAAGGAAGACCTTGATCAGAAGGAAGAGTTTGATCAGAAGGAAGAGTTTGAGCAGAAGGAAGAGTTTGATCAGAAGGAGGAGCTGACGGTGTCTGAGCTGCTGGAGTTGGCCAACAAAGACCTGGGTGAGGACTCTCTAGACTCTGTCTGTGTCTGATGGATGTGATTTTGAATCTAATAACCTGGTGTTTGTCTCAGATCATGACGGAGACAGTGTCATCGTGGACGGAGACATCGCTGAACCTCGCTCGCTCGTTCGGAGAAACGCTGACCGTTGTGTGAGGAGAGGCTGCAAGTGGCCCAGGTCTAAAGACAAACTGGTCTACGTCCCCTACGTCATCTCCAACCAGTACTGTAGGTTTATAAAGAGTGTATTAGTTCAGTAGAGCTCTGAGAGCAGACTCTCAGCTGGACTCACACTTATCTCCTGGTTTCAGCTTCCTCTGAACTCACAACCATCAAAACAGCCATGGACTCTTTTGCCCAATCCACCTGCATCAGGTTCACCCCCAGAACCACTCAGGGAGACTATCTGGACATACAGTCTCTGAACGGGTAAGTTTCACACAGAAGAAGGATGAATATTGTATTTATCTAAACTAATCATGTCTAATGTGACCTCTGACCTCTGCAGGTGTTGGTCGTTTGTCGGGCGTCAGAGAAAAGCTCAGAAAGTTTCTCTCAAACGTCAGGGTTGTATTTATCACAAAACAATTCAACACGAGCTGCTGCACGCTCTGGGTTTCCACCACGAACAAAACCGCTCCGACCGAGACAAACACATCCGTGTGCTGCTGCAGAACGTCATCAAAGGTGGGAACCAACGTGAACAGTACAAACATGTCTTCACCCATCGTCCTTCATGAAAACCAGCGTTAGTCTGTGATGCTTCTGTTTTCAGGAATGGAGCACAACTTTAAGAAGCGCAGGACTCTGAACCAGGGCACTCTGTACGACTACAACTCCATCATGCAGTACGGCAGGTCAGAGCAGATCAGAGACGTCACAGAATGGACTAGTGGTCCCATATTTATCCCTTGTTTTTTTCCTCTCTCCAGGCTGGCGTTCTCCAAAGACAACTCCAGTCCGACGATGGTGGCGGTGCCTAACCCTAACGTGGTTTTTGGGACGGCGACACAAATGAGCCCCAACGACATTAAACGTGTCAACCATCTTTACTGCAGGAAATAAACCCTGCCCAGTCTTTGGGAAACCTTGTGTTCTCAATCTGCAATAATCACAAAATAAACTGTGATCCTAAACACGCGACTTGTTGCCTCTTGAATATATTAGCACTTTTTTGACTTATAAATATATGAATAATTAATATATATTTATTTATTTAATATATATTAATATATGATCATTTTTATTCATCGAACAGACAAAACCAGTTTGTTTTGTCAAGATGGCGGCGTGCAGTGTTCCACATGATGTCTGTATCATGAACACTACACGACTAAAACACTAATGCACTTTGATTATGCCCTTTTTATTATGTTTTAAATGGGGAATATTTATTTTTATATTAATATATTACACAGATACATTACCAAAAACTGACAAAACGTTCATAGAAACAAAAGACAAAAAGACAAAAAAAGAAAAAAAGAAAAACAAGACACAGACTAAACGAAGTACATGTTGCCTTAAGCCTTTCTGTGACTGAAGTTCATTTTAACGAGTTATCAAACTGAAACTGATAAAAAGGTTTATAGAAACAAACTGTTTTCCATAACGTTGGAGAGAAAGGAGCACAGTGCAACAGAAAAAAACCCAGAGGATACATTAGCATTAGCATTATAATGTCTGATTTAGCATGACAGCTATAACATGAGCTAATTAGTTAGTTACTATGGTTACCCCACCACACGGTAGCATTAGCAGCTAATTGCCCTGATTTAAACAAAAAAACAAAAAAACACAAAAAAATCAGATATAGAGTCAGTCTCTGAGGCTCTGACATTAAACATGTCTCTGTTCTTGTTTTTGCACAAATTAAGTTTAGAGCTAAAGCTAATTCTGCCATTGACAATGTATTGGTGTCACTTTATGTCATAATCTATAAAGTAAATCAGTTTGTAAAGGTATGAATCTTTATACACATTTTTTAAACTCTGTTATTTGCCAATTCTTTAACATTTTTCTCGTTGGAAAAAACAACAACAGTAGATTACTGTAATCTGAAAAAAACCTGAAACACATGATGAGTATAATTGTTCCATAATGAGGCTGTGTGTATGAAACTAGCTGCTATAATGATGCATTATGTATTAGATTACAACAGCTTCAGGTGCATTCACACAACCTGATCTTTAAAGTGACTATAAACATTCATCACATGTTGATTATTCAACAATAATCAACATGTTGTAATTTAATGTTTTTTGTGCAATGTCTCCTTCTCTTTTCCTTTTGAGGACGGATGGAAATGAGCTAGAATATGGAACAAGCGTCTGCTCTTCTGAGCTTAATGTATTTTTGGACACTGTTCTGATAAATCAATCAATCAATCAATCAATCAATCAATCAATCAATCAATAAAATGAACACACCTTACGACTACAACTCAGTCATGCAGTATCACAAGTGAGGAATGTTTCAGACACATTTAGTTTCTATCAAATAATCCTTCTACAGAACATAAATAGTTCAATATTTAACTCTGCCCCAACTGTGTTAAAGTAACTCTGTCTCAGTGTTGATGATGAAGCCGGAAGTGATGCCCATATATGGAAACAGCTCAGGTTTCTCAAACGACAACAATTAACGGGAAAATAATTATGAAAACAAACAGAGGTTTATAAAGCATTAAAACAAACTGAAGAATGACTCCTGTTAAACATTGACTCAGGATTTGATGATGTACTTTGAAAACAGATCATGAGAGGCCTCTTTACTGTCAGAGTATTCTTCAAAACGACTCTACATTTAGTCCTGGTTTAGACCTGGTTTAGTCCTGGTTTAGTCCTGGTTTAGACCTGGTTTAGTCCTGGTTTAGACCTGGTTTAGACCTGGTTTAGTCCTGGTTTAGACCTGGTTTAGACCTGGTTTAGACCTGGTTTAGACCTGGTTTTGTCCTGGTTTACTGTTGTCTTTGTCCCAATTAATTCCTGCTTTATTTCTTATTTTAAACCTGTTTTAACCTAGTTTTAGTCTTGATTTAAACCTGTAAACTGTAATGTAAACACATGTAAACACTCCCCAGTTCTGGACAAGTCCACAGAAATAGGAAATTACCAAATGCTGCAGTTTAAACCGTCCTTTGTTCCAATAAATTAGCCTCAGAATCTCATTTGTCTCCATTTAAATAATGGATCTAGAAACAGTAACTCTGTGGGGAAAGTAGGTAATGTAAAAAACAGATGATGATGAATATTTTACCCAACTTCTTGAGACATAAATTAAACTAAATTATCCTATTTTTTTCTGTAGGCAAAATATTTTTGTACTTTTTGTACGTTTGTTGTTAGCAAAGTCCATCATTCTCATAAAACAAGAGGAGCAGTTGGAAAATAAATGTCAAAATAAGTGTAGTTTATGGAGTTAGCTCGTTTTGGGAAAGTGTTTATGTAAAAATAAAGCTGCATCTTCTGTAACTGTACCATCTTCAGCTCTTTGATAAACTCACAGCTGTATTTATCTGTGGCTCTTACTTTAACAGACAGTTGTCATTTTTTCCTTCTCAGTGTTGCATATTCTATTTTTAATTGAAGTACTTTTTCATGTAGAGTTTATAGAGATTTATTTGCTGTTTTTTTATTTTTCTCTTTACAAATGCGTGCACTGTCTGTAGTTTAGTAAAGACAGTTAAAGCCATACTCTTTAAATATTTGTTTTGTCTCAGATTAACACCGACTTCAACATTAAACCGAATAAACATCATAAACATTTCTCAAGAAGTTCCACGTGTTTACTGAGACTTTGGTATAAAACAGAGCTCCTCCAACAACACAGCATCACAGACTGGAACTCAGGGTAAGTCCTGGTCTAGTCCTGGTTTAGTCCTGGTTTAGACCTGGTTTAGACCTGGTTTAGTCCTGGTTTAGACCTGGTTTAGTCCTGGTTTAGACCTGGTTTAGTCCTGGTTTAGACCTGGTTTAGACCTGGTTTAGACCTGGTTTAGTCCTGGTTTAGACCTGGTTTTGTCCTGGTTTAGACCTGATTTAGACCTGGTTTAGTCCTGGTTTAGTCCTGGTTTAGTCCTGGTTTAGACCTGGTTTAGTCCTGGTTTATTCATTATAGTCTCCTCTGTTTGATTCTGCAGTTGACTCTGTTGCCATGGCGCCTGTCAAGTGCATTCTGGGTATTGTAGTCCTGGTGGCAGTCTCAGCTTGGACCGAGGCCGGGGTGAGTCCATCATAAACCTGAGTCACTGCAGAGAACCTGTTTATGCTGATACAAAGTCCAGCTCCTGTAAGTTCAGGTGTGTTCAGGTAAAACTGTGTAGAGAGCATCTAAAGTGTTCCACTGTTTTCAGGTTTTCAGAGAAGACCTCGAGCAGAAGGAAGAGTTTGAGCAGAAGGAAGAGTTTGAGCAGAAGGAAGAGTTTGATCAGAAGGAAGAGTTCGAGCAGAAGGAAGACCTCGAGCAGAAGGAAGAGTTTGATCAGAAGGAAGACCTTGAGCAGAAGGAAGAGTTTGAGCAGAAGGAAGAGTTTGATCAGAAGGAAGAGTTTGAGCAGAAGGAAGAGTTTGAGCAGAAGGAAGAGTTTGATCAGAAGGAGGAGCTGACGGTGTCTGAGCTGCTGGAGTTGGCCAACAAAGACCTGGGTGAGGACTCTCTAGACTCTGTCTGTGTCTGATGGATGTGATTTTGAATCTAATAACCTGGTGTTTGTCTCAGATCATGACGGAGACAGTGTCATCGTGGACGGAGACATCGCTGAACCTCGCTCGCTCGTTCGGAGAAACGCTGACGAATGTGTGACGAGAGGCTGCAAGTGGCCCAGGTCTGGAGACGGAAAGGTCTACGTCCCCTACGTCATCTCCAACCAGTACTGTAGGTTTATAAAGAGTGTATTAGTTCAGTAGAGCTCTGAGAGCAGACTCTCAGCTGGACTCACACTTATCTCCTGGTTTCAGCTTCCTCTGAGCTCACAACCATCAAAACAGCCATGGACTCTTTTGCCCAATCCACCTGCATCAGGTTCACCCCCAGAACCACTCAGGGAGACTATCTGGACATACAGTCTCTGAACGGGTAAGTTTCACACAGAAGAAGGATGAATATTGTATTTATCTAAACTAATCATGTCTAATGTGACCTCTGACCTCTGCAGGTGTTGGTCGTATGTCGGGCGTCAGGGAAATGTTCAGATGGTTTCTCTCCAACGTCGGGATGTATTCATCACGGATAATTCAACACGAGCTGCTGCACGCTCTGGGTTTCCACCACGAACAAAGCCGCTCCGACCGAGACGAGCACATCCGTGTGCTGCTGCAGAACGTCATCAAAGGTCAACAGAACACCACCGAATGTCACGAGAAAAAAGGCATCAGTGTGTATTCCTAAATATAACACCTTTGTTTTCAGGAATGGAGCACAACTTTAATAAACGCAACACTCTGAACCAGGGCACTCTGTACGACTACAACTCCATCATGCAGTACGGCAGGTCAGAGCAGGATGTGGACTTTAGTTTTTACATTTAAACACAGCTTCCATGTTTAGCTCTTGTTTTTTTCCTCTCTCCAGACTAGCGTTCTCCAAAGACAACTCCAGTCCGACGCTGGTGGCGGTGCCTAACCCTAACGTGGTTTTTGGGACGGCAACACAAATGAGCCCCAACGACATTGAACGTGTCAACCTTCTTTACTGCTGTTAATGACCAGCACAGTTCAGTGGAGGCTAGACTCTAAAATTAAATAAAATAATAAAATTTGAATGTGTCTCTGAGTCATTTGGTTTCTGCACAATTAAAGGGAATGGTGATGGAAACTTTACAAACTGTGATCCTAATCCTGATCCTTTATAAAGATCCTAAACACATGACTCTGTTGCTCTTTTCAAACTTGTCCTAAATATAGTGATTTAGGTTTGGTTCTGTTTGCCCTGGTTTTGTCTGGGATTCTCCAAATGTTTCAACAGAATTTACATTTTGTAAACTGTTAAAAACCACCAGACTTTATATTAGTATTATATTAGTAGCAGGACCACGGACCGTGCCCACTGCTGATTTTCAAAGTATGTATATTCATTTAACGAAGCTTAACCAACGAAGAAAAGACGGAAAGGTCTGGTCTGAACAGATCTAAACAGGTCTGGGTTTGGACTTGGTCTTGGTTGGGACATGATCTCGGTCTGAACTTGCACTAAAATTAGACTTTGTCTGGACTCGGTCTAGGTCTGGATTGGTCTGGACTGGGTCTGGACTAGGTCTGGTCTAGGTCTGGACTAGGTCTGGTCTAGGTCTGGTCTAGGTCTGGACTAGGTCTGGACTAGGTCTGGACTAGGTCTGGATTGGTCTGGATTGGTCTGGACTGGGTCTGGACTAGGTCTGGTCTAGGTCTGGACTAGGTCTGGTCTAGGTCTGGTCTAGGTCTGGACTAGGTCTGGACTAGGTCTGGTCTAGGTCTGGACTAGGTCTGGACTAGGTCTGGACTGGGTCTGGTCTAGGTCTGGACTAGGTCTGGTCTAGGTCTGGACTGGGTCTGGTCTAGGTCTGGTCTAGGTCTGGACTAGGTCTGGACTAGGTCTGGTCTAGGTCTGGACTGGGTCTGGACTGGGTCTGGACTGGGTCTGGTCTAGGTCTGGACTAGGTCTGGACTGGGTCTGGACTAGGTCTGGACTAGGTCTGGACTGGGTCTGGTCTAGGTCTGGTCTAGGTCTGGTCTAGGTCTGGTCTAGGTCTGGACTGGGTCTGGTCTAGGTCTGGACTGGGTCTGGACTGGGTCTGGACTGGGTCTGGTCTAGGTCTGGTCTAGGTCTGGTCTAGGTCTGGTCTAGGTCTGGACTGGGTCTGGTCTAGGTCTGGACTGGGTCTGGACTGGGTCTGGACTAGGTCGGACTAGGCGCTTCTGTTCGTGATGGGAACTGAGCGCGTGCGGAGACCGTTTCCACGACGACTGATGTTGGAGAAACAGCTGCAGGAGACACACATTTACTACACACAGGAAGGTCTACTGGGTCTAGGTCTGGACTAGGTCTGGTCTAGGTCTGGTCTAGGTCTGGACTTGGAGTCAGTCTAAACTTAGTTTCTTGGTCTAGATTTGGTCTAGGTTTGCACTTGGATTTTATTCACTTTGGTTCCAGAATGGACTTGGTCTTTGTCTGGAACTGGTTTCAGGTCTAGAGTTTTTGGTTCTAGAGTTCTGGTTCTAGAGTTCTGGTTCTAGAGTTTTTGGTCTAGAGTTTTTTGGTCTAGAGTTTTTGGTTCTAGAGTTTCTGGTCTAGAGTTTTTGGTCTAGAGTTTCTGGTCTAGAGTTTTTGGTCTAGAGTTTCTGGTTCTAGAGTTTCTGGTCTAGAGTTTTTTGGTTCTAGAGTTTCTGGTCTAGAGTTTCTGGTCTAGAGTTTTTGGTTCTAGAGTTTCTGGTCTAGAGTTTTTGGTCTAGAGTTTCTGGTTCTAGAGTTTCTGGTCTAGAGTTTTTTGGTTCTAGAGTTATGGTCTAGAGTTTCTGGTCTAGAGTTTCTGGTCTAGAGTTTCTGGTTCTAGAGTTTCTGGTCTAGAGTTTTTGGTTCTAGAGTTTCTGGTCTAGAGTTTTTGGTTCTAGAGTTTCTGGTCTAGAGTTTTTGGTCTAGAGTTTTTGGTCTAGAGTTTCTGGTTCTAGAGTTTCTGGTCTAGAGTTTTTTGGTTCTAGAGTTCTGGGCTAGAGTTTCTGGTCTAGAGTTTCTGGTCTAGAGTTTTTTGGTCTAGAGTTTTTGGTCTAGAGTTTCTGGTCTAGAGTTTTTGGTTCTAGAGTTTTTGGTTCTAGAGTTTCTGGTCTAGAGTTTTTTGGTTCCAGAGTTTTTTGGTTCTAGAGTTTCTGGTCTAGAGTTTCTGGTCTAGAGTTTTTTGGTTCTAGAGTTCTGGTCTAGAGTTTCTGGTCTAGAGTTTCTGGTCTAGAGTTTCTGGTCTAGAGTTTTTGGTTCTAGAGTTTTTGGTCTAGAGTTTTTGGTTCTAGAGTTTCTGGTCTAGAGTTTCTGGTCTAGAGTTTAGGGTCAAGAGTTTTTTGGTCTAGAGTTTTTGGTCTAGAGTTTTTGGTCTAGAGTTTTTGGTTCTAGAGTTCTGGTTCTAGAGTTTTTTGGTCTAGAGTTTTTGGTCTAGAGTTTTTGGTCTAGAGTTTTTGGTCTAGAGTTTTTGGTTCTAGAGTTCTGGTTCTAGAGTTTTTGGTCTAGAGTTTTTGGTCTAGAGTTTTTGGTCTAGAGTTTTTGGTTCTAGAGTTCTGGTTCTAGAGTTTTTGGTCTAGAGTTTTTGGTCTGGAGTAACATATTCAGTATTTTAAATAGTTTAATGTTACAGCTGCAGTTTCCTCAAAGAGCTTCACGGATGAAGAAAACTCCAAAAACAGAAACGTGACGAGAACAAAAGAAGAAGGATCCAGGCGTCAGCGCTCGGTCTTGTTCTGGTGTGAGTTTAAAGTAGTTTTTTATCCACTCTTCATCTACTCACTGTAACTTCCTTTTTCGTTCCTAACTCCTTCTGACCTCTGACCTCTGACCTCATGACGTATTCAAAGGTCAAAGAACAGTGGTTAGGAAAGGACTTTTATAAAGGACTTTAATAAAAGACAAAGCCTCCTCCTGATGTTAACTGCAGTTCTGTTGTTGTCCACCAGGAGGAAGCACAGACTCAGAGCAGAGACTGATCCCAGACCAGTGTCTTTGTTCAAACAGCATCAAAACAGAGGCGTGTTTTATTAGTTGATGTGACACAGTTGTTGATGTAAATGACGTTTTGGCAGAAGTTAAAGGAGCTGTTGTTGCTCGAGGCGACGACTAAACATGACTCAGCGTTTCTGACTCAAAACTGTCACTCAGCTTTTTACTGTCGGCTTTGTCCTGGTTTAAACTGGGATTAAATAAGGACTAAAGCAGGATTAAACTGGTTAATATTTGCCTTCAGTCCCAGATTTTGTCCTGATTTAGTCGCGTGTCTCGAAAATAGTTGTTTTAAATAAATCTACCTGAAATAATAAAGAACAAGCTTCATTCATGAGACTAGAGTTTAGTCCTGGTTTAGTCCTGGTTTAGTCCTGGTTTAGACCTGGTTTAGTCCTGGTTTAGTCCTGGTTTAGTCCTGGTTTAGTCCTGGTTTAGACCTGGTTTAGACCTCGTTTATTCCTGGTTTAGTCCTGGTTTAGTCCTGGTTTAGTCCTGGTTTAGTCCTGGTTTAGTCCTGGTTTAGACCTGGTTTAGTCCTGGTTTAGTCCTGGTTTAGACCTGGTTTATTCCTGGTTTAGTCCTGGTTTAGTTCTGGTTTAGTCCTGGTTTAGACCTGGTTTAGACCTGGTTTATTCCTGGTTTAGTCCTGGTTTAGTCCTGGTTTAGTCCTGGTTTAGACCTGGTTTAGTCCTGGTTTAGTCCTGGTTTAGTCCTGGTTTAGTCCTGGTTTAGACCTGGTTTAGACCTGGTTTAGACCTGGTTTAGACCTGGTTTAGTCCTGGTTTAGTCCTGGTTTAGTCCTGGTTTAGACCTGGTTTAGTCCTGGTTTAGTCCTGGTTTAGACCTGGTTTATTCCTGGTTTAGTCCTGGTTTAGTCCTGGTTTAGTCCTGGTTTAGACCTGGTTTAGTCCTGGTTTAGACCTGGTTTAGTCCTGGTTTAGTCCTGGTTTAGTCCTGATTTTGTCGTGGTCTAGTCCTGGTTTAGTCCTGGTTTAGCCCTGATTTAGTACTGGTTTAGTCCTGGTTTAGACCTGGTTTAGTCCTGGTTTAGTCCTGGTTTAGACCTGGTTTAGTCCTGGTTTAGTCCTGGTTTAGACCTGGTTTAGTCCTGGTTTAGTCCTGGTTTAGACCTGGTTTAGTCCTGGTTTAGTCCTGGTTTAGTCCTGGTTTAGTCCTGGTTTAGACCTGGTTTAGTCCTGGTTTAGACCTGGTTTAGTCCTGGTTTAGTCCTGGTTTAGTCCTGGTTTAGTCCTGGTTTAGTCCTGGTTTAGTCCTGGTTTAGTCCTGGTTTAGTACTGGTTTAGTCCTGGTTTAGTCCTGGTTTAGTCCTGGTTTAGTCCTGGTTTAGTCCTGGTTTAGTCCTGGTTTAGTCCTGGTTTAGACCTGGTCTAGTCCTGGTTTAGACCTGGTTTAGTCCTTGTTTACACCTGGTTTAATTCTGGTTTAGTCCTGGTTTAGTCCTGGTTTAGACCTGGTTTAGTCCTGGTTTAGTCCTGGTTTAGTCCTGGTTTAGTCCTGGTTTAGTCCTGGTTTAGTCCTGGTTTAGTCCTGGTTTAGTCCTGGTTTAGTCCTGGTTTAGTCCTGGTTTAGTCCTGGTTTAGTCCTGGTTTAGTCCTGGTTTAGTCCTGATTTAGTCCTGGTTTAGTCCTGGTTTAGTCCTGGTTTAGTCCTGGTTTAGTCCTGGTTTAGTCCTGGTTTAGTCCTGGTTTAGTCCTGGTTTAGTCCTGGTTTAGTCCTGGTTTAGTCCTGGTTTAGTCCTGGTTTAGTCCTGGTTTAGTCCTGGTTTAGTCCTGGTTTAGTCCTGGTTTAGTCCTGGTTTAGTCCTGGTTTAGTCCTGGTTTAGTCCTGGTTTAGTCCTGGTTTTGTCGTGGTTTAGTCCTGGTTTAGTCCTGGTTTAGCCTTGGTTTAGTCCTGGTTTAGTCCTGGTTTAGACCTGGTTTAGTCCTGGTTTAGTCCTGGTTTAGTCCTGGTTTAGTCCTAGTTTAGTCCTGGTTTAGTCCTGGTTTAGTCCTGGTTTAGTCCTGGTTTAGTCCTGGTTTAGTCCTGGTTTAGTCCTGGTTTAGTCCTGGTTTAGTCCTGGTTTAGTCCTGGTTTAGTCCTGGTTTAGTCCTAGTTTAGTCCTGGTTTAGTCCTTGTTTAGTCCTGGTTTACTCCTAGTTTAGTCCTGGTTTAGTCCTTGTTTAGTCCTGGTTTACTCCTAGTTTAGTCCTGGTTTACTCCTAGTTTAGTCCTGGTTTAGTCCTGGTTTAGTCCTGGTTGAATTCTGGTTTAGTCCTGGTTTAGTCCTGGTTTAGTCCTGGTTTAGTCCTGGTTTAGTCCTGGTTTAGTCCTGGTTTAGTCCTGGTTTAGTCCTGGTTTAGTCCTGGTTTACTCCTGGTTTAGTCCTGGTTTAGTCCTGGTTTAGTCCTGGTTGAATTCTGGTTTAGTCCTGGTTTAGTCCTGGTTTAACCCTGGTTTAGTCCTGGTTCAGTCCTGGTTTACTCCTGGTTTAGTCCTGGTTTACTCCTGGTTTAGTCCTGATTTAGTCCTGATTTAGTCCTAGTTTAGTCCTGGTTTAGTCCTGGTTTAGTCCTTTATTTAAAACGCAGCTCTTTTTCTTTTTTACTCCCCGTTCTAACTTTTCTTTCTAATAATAAACATCACTGACACAAATCAACGTTACCTTTTCACTCACGAGAGGCAAGACGGGAACCAAAGAGGCAAAAAGAAAACGAACAAAGGAACAAAACCGTAGGAGAGAAGGGAGGGAAGAGGAGAATGAAAGCGTCCTTCTGACTGCAGTGACCCACATACATTCGCCCGGCTTTCTCTGGGGCTCGCCGCCTCTTGGCAACGGGCAGCCGCTGTGAAAGAATCCCAGCGTTCAGCCAAAGGCAAAGACACACAGGAGGGAGGAGGAGGAGGAGCGGGACGGGGTAGACACCAGGCCTCGTCCCAAAGCCCGGTTGCCCCTGGCGACGGCGCTCAATGGATTCCTCCGGTTTCAAAACGAACGAGGAAGACGGCGTCCGACGGGAGCTCGGGATGACGCTCGGCTTCTACGGTTTCTTCAGTGACATTTTAAAGTTGCTGAGTTCGGTCAATCCTACTTTAGTCCTGGTTTAGTCCTCGTGAAATCCTGGTTAAGTCCTGGTTAAGTCCTGGTCTAGTTCTAGAGACAGTCCTGTATTAGTCTCCAGTCCAGGGTTTAGCCAAAACTTTAGTCCTAAAGCTGGGTTTAGAGTATCGTCCTGTGTTTAGTCCCAGTTTATTCCAGGTTTAGTCCTGGGTTTAGTCTTAGTTCTGTTTTAATACTACTGTCAATTCAGTCTCATTTGATAACTTGAGACACCTGGATTAAGTCCTGGTTAAGTTTTAGGTTTAGTCCAGTTTTAGTTTGGAGTTTTGTCCAGATTTAGTCCTTCTTTAGTTATGTTTTTCTTTAGTGTAGCCCTGGTTTAACCCTAGGCCTGTTTAGACTAGGTTTTATGCAGTTTCAATCCTGGTTTAGCTCATGGTTTAGTTGTATTTATCCTGCTTTAGACAGGGTTTAGTCCTGGTTTTGTACAGTTTTGGTCCCAATTTCAATCCTATTTCCTCTTTTTAAGAGTTTAGCTTAAAAGTTTATAAGATTGGTGTAGTTTGTAGGGTTTAGTCTTGGTTTTGTTTCAGTTTAACCCCGTTTTAATGATTTATTCCTCTTATAGTTCTAGGTGTAATCCTTGTTAGAGCTTTAGTCTTGTTTAGTTCCATTTTAAGGCCATTAAACATTTAACTAAGCTCTAGTTTAGTCCCGGTTTCAGTTCTTTTCATGGACCATCACAACATTTATCTCCGGAGAACACGTTAAACCCAGCTGAACACATGACGTTACATTACAATCAGAGGCTCGATGTTTGTCGACCGTTTTCCGAGCAGCAGCTGCGTCTCTCTCTGTGAATGGGGAGCAGTGGAAGGTTTTAATAGAGCGTTTGATTGGCCGTCCAGAGCCGTGGCCTAATGATGGATGAATGCCCTTCTGAGGCGCAGTGACATAATCAGGGAGCTGTAGGTCAGATAGTGACAGCTGAGTGGCTGTGGCCCGAGTCGGAGAAAGACCCCTTTGAGTCCCGGCCGAGGCGGACTCACATCCAAGTTCATTAGCAGTCGGACGGGCTCCGGGCCCCGCTGCAGGCTTCCACAACACGCATGTACCATCACCGACAGAACAGGCAGCTTTTTCTTCTGAAAATCAATCACATCTTGGGCTGGGTTCACACAAGTGTCTTTAGTGTTGAGGGCGTCTTAAAAAATCACAACATACTACTAAACAATATACTCATTTTATTAAAGTTACTCCGTTCTAAAGCATCCTGTTGAAACCTAATGTGGCGTAAATGACAAAATGGGGAAGAACATTGTTTATTGGTGTCATTAACAAAGTGTGGACCACTCTCTGTTTTGTGTGAGTCACCTTCAAAACAACACAAAGACTAAAGTCGCTTCAGTATCCATCTTTGGTTCAGGAGATCAAGGGTTCGAATCCCAGTCCCGGGTAAACGGAGAGGGTTGTGTCAGGTGTAAAAACAAATATAAGTTTGTTTTTCATAGTTGTAGTCTTGTTTATCACCGGATTCCAGCTGAAATGAGATTAACTTCAACCTTATAGTCATTTAATACTGTTTTTACAGATTACGTAAAAAAAAAGAAAATAGAAATTGCACTGGTTGCATTGTTATTCATCTAAAAACAGAATTAAAGATGGCCTCACTCCACTGACAGTCTACGACACTTCTGAGAAACCACCCCTTGTTTTTAATTCTTCTATAAGTTGCTATTTTCTCCCTCGCTTGGCTTTTTAATAGTTTTTGGCAGAGTATTTTATCTATAAACAATAAAAGTCTGGGTTAAAACATTTCTCTGGTTTGGCCGCTCCTCTGCTAATCATCGCTACACTCCGCTCTTTTCCTGCCATTAACTCAGACCGAGCCAAAGCCGCAGCTCGACCGAGAACCTGATAGTCGTGGAACCCGTACAGACCCTCCTCCTCCACCGACGACGAGACCCCAACCACCAGCAGCCTCCAGGAATGTGTGTCTGCGGCTCTAAACTTTTCACCGTCCACAGAGAAGATCGAGGGATGCAGCCCACCCTCAAAACCAGACCAAAACTCACAGGATCTAAGGTTTAGTCCTGGGTTTACGGCAGGGTTAGTCCAGGTTTAGTTCCAAAGTAATCCTGGATGTAGTCCTGGTTTAGCCTGGGTTTAGTCCGGCATTTAGTCAGACTTTTGTCCTGCATTAGTCTGAGGTTTACTGGGTTTTATCCTGGTTTTATTTCAGTTTTTAATCCAGCGTCAAGTATAATTTTAGTTTTTGGTTTGCAGTTTCAGCCGAATTCAGCACCATTTTAGTCCCATTATAGTGTTTTATTCTTTGGTGCTGGATTTTATCTGGATTTGGACCTGTTTTGGCCCTGATTCCGAGAAGTCCTTGATGTTAGTCTAGATTTAGTCCTGTCTTAGTCCAGGTTTAATATTGGTTTAGTCCAGGGTTTGCACAAAGGGTTCATGAGGGTTTTGTTTTGTTTTAGTCTGAGTTTAGTCTCAGTTTAGGTTTGGTTTAGTCCTGATTTAGTCAAAACCATTAACTAAACTCAAGGCCGAACCAGGACAAGACAAGGACTAAACCTGGGACTAAATATAGACAAAACCAGAACTAATCCAAGACGAAACCCCTAAATGAGGATGAAAGTGGACAAAAGCCAAGACTAAACCAGGACTGGACCTCAACTAAACCCAGACTAAACCAAATCTTAATTCAGGATTAAACATAGGACTAAACCCAGATAAAGTTTAAGGACAAAGACCAAGTCCAGGCTCAGGTCTTGGTGGTTAGTTTAGTCCTGTTTTCTGCTGGTCTTGGTCTAGTCCTGGTTCAGTCCTGTCTCCAAACATTAGTCATACGTTAAAACCCTTAAACATTTGCACGATCCTGTCCCGTTTACATTGCTCCAAACCATTTGATTATCCTCTAAAGGTTTATTATGTTCCTACACAAACCGACTGACACCGGATCAGGACGGTCGGGGCGGGGGGTTCACTCTGAGCAGACCCCTTTCTCATAAATGACCACAACAGACACATTCCTCCGTCCTCACACTTTTCTGCCTCCACCGATCACTCACTTCTGCTCAGAACTGGGCTTTTTCAGTCTCAGTGCAATAAAGACATGAGATCTGTGGACATAATGCACTTTGGAAACAAGACTCTCCCTTTAAACTGTAGAAATCTAAAGAGACAGATGCTATCCTCCAGTAATGTTGTATTCGAGCCCACATTATCCGGGACCAAGACAAGTCCAAGACCAGAGCGTCAGATTTAATTTAATTTAAGCATTTCCAGACTCATAGAGGATCAGTGTTTGGTGAAAGAAGCAGAGTTAGAGCAAGATTTTTGGGTTCGAGAGCAAAACAAGACCAAGACCTTTAAATAATGGTGTTAAGAAAGGTCTCGAGACCAAAACTGACCGATGATAAAGACTACATCAGGACTAAGAACGAAGACTAGACCCAGAAGTCTAGCCTTGAGCTGAAACTGAAGAAACTCAAGACTAAACTTGGACAAAACCCAAACAAACCAGACCAGAATGTCTTAAACTGGGACTAAACAAAACCAAAGCTAATAAACCAGAAATAAATCAGGATTAAACCTAAATCTGGGACTAAACAAACTAAAACTATCAAAATTATAGATAAACTTAGGAGTGGGACCAGGATAAAATGTAGATAAAGACCAAACCAGGACTAGACCAAAACTAAACTAGAACTAAACCCAGGACAAAACTGTACCAGGTCTGAACCAGAACTGAACCCAGGTCTGGACTAAAACAGGCCTAAACCTACACTAAACCAGTATTTAAACCCAAGACAAACCAAAGCCAGAACTAGTCCAGAACAAAACCAGAACAGAACACGAGACTGAACCAGAAAGACAAAACACAGGTCTGAGTTTAAACTAAACTACATGAAGGTTTAGTTGAGTTTAATTCACTCAGAAGAGAAAGTCAAACCAGGACTAAACAAGACTAAACTAAACCAAAACTAAACTAAGACCCAGACCTTTAAACATTCACCCACAGAAAGTAAAGCAGGAAAAAGCACGACTAAACCTGGACTAAACCTGGACTAAACCTGGACTAAACCTGGGCTAAACCTGGACTAAACCTGGACTAAACCTGGACTAAACCTGGACTAAACCTGGGCTAAACCTGGACTAAACCTGGACTAAACCTGGGCTAAACCTGGACTAAACCTGGACTAAACCTGGGCTAAACCTGGACTAAACCTGGACTAAACCTGGACTAAACCTGGACTAAACCCTACTAAACATGTAGGTTATGTAATTCACCCACACACTGTCTGTCTCGCTGCTGTTGGACATGTTCCACCACAGCTCGGTCAAAGGTGAGCTGACAAACTGGAGGTGTGTGCTCTCATTGACAAATAACAGCCTGAAGAGGATCTAAAGAACCCTTCAGCATAAAGCCCCCCCGAGTCCTGTGAGAACTCTTCTACTGCCCCCTGCTGGTGAACATCATCGTAACCCACACTTTTACAACAACATCCTCTTTTGGACTGTTTAAAATTCCCCTCAATTGTATTTAACGACCACTAGATCCTTAAAATAATGAGAAAATTCAACAAAACCGACAGTATTTTCCAGAGAGAAACAAGTACTAGACTATGACTAAACCGTGACTAAACCAAAGTCTGAACGTAGAAGGATCAAAAACTGAAAAGGAGCAAAAAATCAAGACTACAGCAAAAGTGAATCTGGAAAAAACCTTGAAAGCAAGAACTGAACAGTACTTAGAATATTTATATAGATTTATAAGGTCTGACTAAACAAGGACTAGGGCTTAGACTAAATAGAGATACTTTTAGAACTTAACCTGGACTAAACCAGAGCTTGGTTGGTTTAAGGCCAAATCGGGACAAGACCAGGACTAAACCAAGACAAAATCACAGCAGACCAAGGTGGAATTTATCCAAGATTAAACCTGAGAGTAAACCAGGGTCAATCTAGGACCAAGCCAAGACTAAACCAAGGGCTAAACCTAGCGTTAAGTAAGGATTAAACCAGAATTAATGTAGGATTAATCCAAGAGAATAAGAACTAGTTCAGGACTAAACCCAGGCCTGAACCTAAACTAAACCAGGACTAAAATCTAGCAACAAAACACAAACTAAACCAGTGCTAACCTCATTCCGACTGTAGAATCAGTACATTTCTGATATTACATAAGCCTCAGAGTGAACACATAAGGCTCCTCTGATGTGGCTCACCTGAGTTGAGTCGGGACGTCCCGTTGACTCCACGCCCTGTCACTCTACACTGCTCACATGTCACAGCCCGCAGTGCGCCACATTATTTCAGAAAGACATCGACCCAGACCGCGACCCGAATCCACACAGAGTGAACCCGACACTCGACCTGCCTGAGACGCTCCCACGCCCCGCGGCCGCCATTGTGCCTTTTGTCACTGCTCTGTTCCTAAAAAGAAGAATATGGTCATGTGCTGAACAGTAGCGGGACCGTACAATGAAGTCTGGGTTTGGTCCCGGTTCAGTCTGGGTTTAGTCTTCTCGGTCGCGGGTAAAGTCCTGGTTTTGTCATCGGAGAAGCCCATGTTTATCTTTACTGTTGTTTTAATCCTGATTTGTTTTAAGTCATGTTCAACCTCGTTTCCGCTGGAGAAGTATGGCACAGGTTGGATCGGTCTCTTTTTCCAAAACAAGTCCACAAAGCGTCTTCCAAAAACCACACTGAACTGCACTACTCTGGGACAGTGTGGCCCCTGGTCCCAAATGTGAGGAATATTTAAGAAAACATGAAGCGAAACACTGGAGTCTGCTGATTGGACGATAAATAATCCACATTTGGGCAAAAACAAGAAGCAAACGGAAAAAAAATTAAATGAAATATGTCTTGTTCTTGTCATAATGCAACAGAAAACATCCTTAATGTTGTACTTTTTCTAATTTTTTCCAAAAACAAAGCCAGGTTTAATTAGCAAAACCTGTTGAAGTACAGCTTTCACTTCGGAAATAAACTGTTTACGAAACAGATGTCACTTTTCTAGAAAGTGAAACCTGATTATCTTAATTATAAAGTGTGCTGTTCTGAGCCGACTCATACCAATCTAATGGAAACAAGGATCTTCAGGTTTAGGGCCTAGATTAGCTATGATTTAGTCTTTTTAATTTGGTTTTTTGTCCAGAATAAGGTTTGTTTCGAAGGGTTTTTGTCCTGGTTTAGATTATGTTTATTCATGGGTTTGGTCCTGGGTTTAGGGTCGGTTTACTCCAGGTTTAGTTGAGGATTATTAGATGGTTTTGGGCTGATTTTATCTTGAATTTAACCCTGATTTTGCCCTTCTCTTAGATCTGGGTCTTGTTATGTCTATTACACCAACAGCGCAGTCTAAAAAACGTGTGTCCGTTCAGAAATAAACCCAAACCAGGATGTTACACGTGAACTAATGAAACACTGACTTGAAAATGTCGTCTAATTATTCCGCCATCTTTAAATACAAAAATAACTCCCTACAACACTTTGTTCTGAGTTTAGTTAGTACATTAACACCTTAAAAATAGCTGTGGTTTATAATTACCACAAAGCACTGGTAACAATCCAGTTAATTACCTTTTTCAAACCTTCTGTAGCAGCTGCACACAATAATCTATCATTCTGACAGGTTTTACATTTGTTGCCAAGATAGAGTCCTGTGATGAACCGTGACAGCTAATACGTGCAAGGAGCCGCTAGCAATTTGGCAAAATAATACGTTTTATTGACACTGATATGCAAAAATGATCATACTTTTTTCAGAAAGCTCACTCACAAACTTGTTTTTCAGTTCCTTAATGTTAGGACTTACACAATTCTCCAAAATAATACACTTTTAACACTATTTACACATTAACAAAACTCTTAAAAACTGTCATAGGTTTCAATCTGAAGGCCCCAATCTGAAATTTGGAAATGTTTAATAGTATACCTTAAGGGCTCAGTGCTTAGAGGCAATTTTCACGGTTTTATGTTTTTCCAGGTGTGGCTAACTTTGATCAGCCCTGCTCTATTTATCTTTATGACTTTGTTAA
>JAWCTZ010000925.1:0-28091 GCA_036850595.1 Rhyacichthys aspro | reverse complement strand
TTTTCTGAGTTCTGTTCATGCCATGGGTAATGTGTAAATCATGCATCAACAAAGAACATTTTGTCAATTCATATATCCTCAATAAAACACATTTCGTGAGTAGATGGGTAGGAAGAAGACATATTCACATAGCCTTTTTCATGTGCCCCAATTCAGGATAAGACTCTCACTAGCATCAGAGTATATTCCTAAAATGAATAATCTGCTTGGTATCTTTTTGTATCGCATTGCTTAACATTTCCATAAACACTAGTGTATTTGGTCTGGTAACTGTGTCAATACTTGAAGTAACAATACTCCGTCATCACAGGAAAACAAGATCAGACATACACCACAATTTTAGTCGGTAGGATAAGAAAGCGCTATGTCTGTTGTGTTACTGTGTTCTGTCAAAGTGTGCCTCACCCATGGCCTTCACTGCTCTGGTGGCAGCAGAGTGTCCCAGCTCAGAGAGTGAACAAACACCTCCACTCTCTTCTCTCCTCCAGCCAGAGTCAGCTGTATAGACACACAGAGACTTAACAGTGGGTCCTGATACAACAACCAGAGTGACGATATTTGTTGTTGGTCTAACCTCAGCCTGATAGAGCTGCACCAGCACAGACTGGTCTGCATGTCTACAGTAATACAGCACCATATCGGCCAGGAGTGAGGGGCGCTCTGTAGAACTGCTGTTTACTGATACGTCACCGTCTTTACACCTAGACTGGAACACACAAGATAAAGTACATTAGCATTTAATATTTACAGCTCATCACTAAATTACCGAGCAAAGGAATACATTTGAAATCAATCTTAAAAAAAGTGTAAAAATAGTCTAAAAGAGCCCAAATTTAGTTTATACTTTGTGTCCATTGACTGCTGCTGGAAACCTGAACTTCTCTCGGGATCATATCTAAGCTATAGCCCTGTGGATTGTATATGTCTAGAAACACTAAATACAACACAAAGCACGTGAAAAGTAATCAAGTCTAGATTTAGTTTAATTTGAAAGTGTCACCTGACAGAGGACGTCAGACGACAGGCTGAGCAGACTCAGGACGTTGCGCTCGTACCAGGGGTCCATCATGCCCAACATGTGCGCTACGTTAGTGCTGTTGTCTGGTATTAGATCCTAAATGAATGAGGAGAGAAAACACAACTTCAGTGTGAGAGGCCAGGTACCAAAATGTTGTTGGTATTGCACTGCAGCAACTAAACAGAGACTAGAAATTAAAGAGAGGAACCCAAAAAGGCACAAAACTTGTTTGAAACATATAAAAAGCTGTGTTTTTAATTGTTGCACCTTTGTTTACTGTGTCCCAAATGTGTTTAAATTTGCTGAATTTATTTGCAGACCATACAGTTCTCATGTAGTTATTGTATTTATACACTTTTGGCATCAAAGGACAATGATCTTTCTTCACCAATATTCTCTCAAAAACCTTCTTATATTTTCCTCTAATGCACAGACAGTGTGACTTTTGTGTGAAAACAGTAAAAGCGTTACAATTAAAGTTATTAGTATTAAAAGGAACATATTACCACTGACTGCTGCCAAAGAAAGACTGTGTGGAATGAAGCCTGATGCATCAAACAGTTCATTTGCTCTGCAGGAAGTGATTACGATACGAGCAGTGCTATGTCTGACAGCTGCCGGTTGACTAGAAATCTCATTCCTGGAATCAGATGTTTTACTTTTAGCGGTTATAATTACCACTAGCCCTGAGTGAATGCACCACAGCCCACACTCTGAATAGGCTCTAATGAACAACAGTGTTTGGATACCTATAAGTTACACACGAATGCAGCAAGAGTGCGGTTTTATATCTTTTCACACCACTGAAAACCGGAGATACCAAAGATTCATACTTCAATATATCTATAGATCTACACATTTATTCACTATGTTCTTGACGTATAACACATAGTAAAGGGACACGATAAAGAGGCACTAGAAAATAATAAACACGCTGCATCTGACGTGCATTGTGGTCAAGTTTACTCAAATGCAAACGCTGTGTCACTTGGGTTAGCTGCAGAGCGAGTGTGTTTCTGTTTATTTGCCACAAGCTTGGTCTGTGGTGTAAATTGAGGTGATTTTTCATTGAATGCTCACTTAAAAAGGATAGAGCACTCTTACATGACTCACAAAAAGGAGTTTTAGTAGTTTTAGTTGAGTCGTTTTTCCGTGTTAGTTTGTTACTTCTTTTTTCTTTGGCAGACTACTAGATTCTTTTTATTTATTTGCATGATGAGTGAGTAAAAATACGTATGCTAAGAGATAGGTAAGAATCCACTTTTCTTAAGATTTGTTGTTTCAATCGAAATCTTTCCTGTAAAAAAAAAAGTATAGTTTATAGTCTGCTTTATGTTGTTAGCAAAAAGAACACAAATATAGATATGAATAAAGAGAAAAGAGTGAGTGTGTGTACATCATGTCATTGTTCTCACCACAGAGGTTTTACTTGATACTTCATCCACCATTTCTCCTACGTCTGCATTTCCAACTGTTAGCTTTTTGGTTGGAACGAAGTAAAAGTGCAGTTTACACGTCTTGGTGAGTCGGGCGCGTTTACTCTCTCTGTGCTGCAGGTCGCTGTAGGCTCGGGCCAGTCTGCCCACCTCTTTGTCTCCTCCAAACACCACCACTCTGACCTGTGTGACCACCTCCTGCTCATCAGACAAGTCACAGCTAAGGATAGGCCTCCTACGGAAGCACATGTGCCTCTGCGGAGACCCTGTGGCTGATGGTTTGGGTTGTGAGCCAGTCTTTGGGAGGTCTTTGGTGAAATCGCTGCGTTGGCCCATGCTTTGAGCGCGGCGACAGAGCATGGGGCTGCGAGGAGTCCTGAACAGCAAAGAGAAACGCTCCACTCCCAACAGAGACTTGGACTTCTTCTTGGGTTTCTTCCTGTTTTTGGGGGGATTCTCTCCATCTTCACGCCCTAGGTCCTCGCAGAAGTCACTGTCCACCCCCGAGGAGCACACGGACCAGCTGGAGGACAGGGAGTGGTTGGAGAACACAGAGTCTCCAGATATGGAGGACACCATGGAGATGCGGTTATCGAAAAAGTCACGGTCGGCTTGGTTTGCCTCCGTCTCGTCTTCCTCGTCCACACTGATGTCATTCCTGTCCTCCTCGTCCAGGGCTCCGTTCAGGAAACATTCTTCGATGGAGTCCGGCTCACACTCACCAGAAACAATCTCATGAAGAATATCTGTAGAATAGGAAAGAGGAGTGATGACTACTTTTGTTTATGCATATGTAAAATCTGCATTATAACATACTTGTTGTGTATGAAATCTGAACGGCATTATTTACCAAAGTTGTCACTCTCCCATTGCTGTATGTGACATTTGGGCAGAGGAAGAACCAAGCTTTCAATGGCACCTGATGAGAAGCAGAACAAGTTTATAATAATCTCATACATACACCATAAAAACACATGTATTTCCTAGTAAAAAATCCCATCTTTGTTTAAACCTCTACTTCTAACTTGTTTCATTCAGCAGCGTTGTTTGATGGTCTCTGGTGATTCAAGCAGGTCTATTTTGTATATTTCAGTACTGGACCAAAACAAGAAAAGGTGTAAACCCAACTATGGTATGTGTTATCTGTGAATTATCAAAACTTGGTATTTGCATAGAAGGAGCTGACCTGATCAGTGTGACAACTTTACAGTAAAGCTATAAATGAAGGTAAACACATCTTTTAAGTAAGAAAGAACAAAGAAATCTGTTAGTGTACTGTTTCAAGCCTTGTTTTCTGCATTACCTGCATTTGAGGCACCATCAGCAGGTAAAGTTACAGCCAGGTTGTCTCTGAGTCTGTTGAGGCTGTGCAGTAGAGTCTGTCTGGCTTTGGTGAGGTCCGCTGTGGAGATACACTGCTCCATGTTCACAGTCAGTGTCTGCAGGAGCTGCTCCAACTCTTCAGGAGGCTTATTCTGGACCGAGGAAGAAGGTTTTTTTTTAAAGCACCATGAAGAACCATTGTTGCCAAAAAAAAAAAAAAAAAACAACTAAAAATGTCACAAAAATGAAACAATTTATTATTGGTAAAACGGTTTGGTCTTATTAATTGCAAACCTGCATTAAAATATTTCCCTACAACCATTTTTATACTTTCCCTTTCATCCAGTGCAGCTATAAATGCAGATAGTTTGAGGCTGGGGCTTTATGTTGCTTATTTAATGTGAGAAAAAAGCAGAATTTGTTGAACTTTTGATTTTGTTTTAAAATTTACAAATAATTGCAGACACACAAGAATATTTTACATTTTTCAGGTTAATAAATCCCAGTAGAAAAGCCCCAATAAGCGACGATTACAAAGAAGTAGGGATTGTGCTAGTGCGTAAATAATGTTAAAAGTATCTGAAGTGACATAACTAACTACTTTTGTCAACTAACAGTAGCTCACCTGCAAAGCGGTGTGCAGTGTGTGCAGATCGGCTGAGGTTCCCAGTCCAGCCTGAACAGCGTGCAGGATGAGGGTGATAGTGACGTCTCTGCTGGAGGACGGGGAGCCACTGAGCTGCTGGGAGACACACTGGACCTCTGGAGGGGTGTCCTCATCTGGACTCACTAACAGGACCATCCTAATACACACACAACGGCCAATACAGATTAGCGTTAACATTAGCTTAAAGCAAAGGTAGCAGCTTTTGTATTTAATTGCACGGAACTGTCAGTGTATGTTTCAATTTTCTACTGGAACATTCCCTCCAGTTAAAATTTGAAAAGAAAATGAAGCATATAAAATGAAGCTTCTTGGTGCTGACGTTGTTAGGTGACTTAAAGCAACAATGTGTAGCTTTTCAGGAAGTATACCTCCTAAAGGACTAAAGGAAACAAGTGCTCATGAAAACGTACCTGGGACTGTTACACAAAATGTCTTATACGTATAATTTGTGAATTGCTGTGATTGTTTTCTAATGAGATGATGCTCAGGGTTTCCTATAACCAGCCATTCTTGTTTTTAAAATAGAAGTTTAATTTCCCTTTTTGGTGTAATGGTCAAATCTAATTGGGGCTATTACTTGAATGAGTTTCCGGCTCAATATTTGTAGGTTAAAAGTTACAACAAACTATTTTACTTGATTATGTGTTTATTATTACCTACATATAACTACTTTAACACTTTAACTGTACTTACATGGTTTTGGAGCTGTAAGTGTCACTGGAAACTCCCTGCTCTGATCTCACCAGCCTTTGGAAGGAAATCCCTGAAACACAATTTGGATCGAGTTCATTTCAACAGGTAAACACTGCCCCCACATGGCTGAAGTGATGCATGCCTTGACGGTACATAAACACGTCGTACACTGGACCCTGTCACTTCATCGTGTCTTGTACCTGGTGCCCTGAGCTCCTGCTGGATGGTGTCGAGCAGGCGTCGACTGGCAGAGCTGCAGGGCTCAGGCCACGACAGGAAGCTGTGAAACACACTGTAGGCCTCGAGGAGAAGGCCACACTCTGGAGCCACATGAGGAGCCTGCAGCAGCGGGAAACAACTTATGAGTCAAAAGAGAAAGTGCTTATACCATGTGACTAATGGTTCAAAAAGTAGGTGAGGGTATGGTTCCTCATTTTGATTTAAAAAAGCTCACTTTTAGAAGAGTAGAGGAGAAGAGGAGAGTGAGAGGGATCACGAGGTCGTATTGACAACGCTCCAGGACCTGGAAAACACAAAAGTTCAAGCAAAGGTGTAACACTGTTTATGTGGAGGTATATGAACCATGCCTTCACTAATACTTGGTTGTCACAGGTAAAAACATGTGTCACGTCTATTAAGCCTTTTGTCACGCCTGTTACCAACAGTCTGGCTGCAGTTCATGTAATAAGCCACTCCTCACTTTAAATATTACCAAAAACAAAAAGTGTAAAATATGCTGATGCCTTTTTGCACAGAAATCACTCTATTTGTTGTGATGTCTCCCAAATACATGGCTGATATAAACAGGTGATTGAGTGCTAGTAGACAGAAAGCATGTGACAAAAACAGATGACAAGCAGAGACATAAAAACTACACTCTGAGCCAGAAAAAAGAAAAGACTTCACTAAGTTTTAGATTTAAAAAAATAAAATAAAATCTGAATGCTAACAAATACACACTACAGCTAATGCACCTGAATGTTAAGGGTTAAAACAACTACTGTGACATCAGGACAGAAAATATTTATCTAGATTACTGATGAAAAAATATGATTTAAATGAATTCAAGTTATTCACAAACACAAAAAAATCCAGTGCATGGGTAGACTTTAGAGATGTTTGTAAAAGGAATGGTTAATTGGCCTTTTGTGCTATTTATTTATTTATTTGTCCCTAAGAATGGCAAACAGTTGTGGAAATGTGGCTCCTGACCTGTTTGGTTTTGCACAGTATTTTGTGCAGAAGGATGAGGAAGTTGTGTGGATCTCTCTTGACCAGTTCCTCCAAACACCAGCGGTTGATGCACAGTCCAGCTAAAGCACAGCACATGAACAATGCAGTTTGTATTTTTTTTACATACGTGTCTAACATACTCCTCTAATTCATACGTGTAAAACTGTTGACAGCTTTGTTTCGTTGCTGAATACTTTGCTGTATCTTTCTTTCATGTAACTTGCAACACACTGTTATTCTGCAGCTGTTATTTCTGTAAGTGATGGCACTTGTGTTTCCTGTATTAAAACACTGTCAGAAGAATGACACTATATGTTTATACTTTTAGGGGCATTGTGTCAAATAACAGTCTGCTTTTTTCACTGTTTTGAGAAATTGACGTTTACAGCTCCATTTGCTCCCAGTGGAAGTCCCATTACTTGCTGTTCATGTTGCTACAGATACCCAGAGAGGACAAACTAAGTACTGCTGGAGGAGAGGTGCACTCATATTTCTTGACACATTCTATCATGAAGCTTCACAGCATTTTTTTTTCTTCACACTTTTGAAAATACTGAAATAGATTTTTCACTGTGTTTGTTCATAGACAAGAGCATGTCCCTGCAGGACTACCATAGCTGTTCACATGCTTTGAAAAAGGAGTGTGAGGTAAGACTGCAAATTGTTAGATTCACATAAAATTCTGTTAAAATTCTGTTAAAACTTCATAGAATTCTTTTTTTTTTTTCGTAGAACGTTTGCCAATTAAGGTGGTAACCAATTTAATAGAACATGTAATTCTGTTCCTACAGATTCATGTCATTTATACACTTTATTTTAGCTTTAGCTTTTAGCAATGCCCACCCGATTTAACCTATATAAACTTTACAACACAAAACAACCACAGTAAGGTTAATTCTTCACATTAACAGATTTTTACATTGGTTATATTATTTTACATACACAGGGTGGGGATTGATTGTTGACAAGGTAGCCTCCTTAACTATGTGTTGTAGGTGTAGGAGACACTGCGCTTTCATTTTCATATTTTCATAAAGTGCATACTGTATATATTGTAAAACCTTTTTTTTTTTTTTTTTTTACAACTATGTACAATTTGTTTTACTGTACAGCATTTCTAGTTGCCAGAGTGCATACACTTATATATTATAAGTAATATTTCTGTTGCACTTCTACAGTTTTTGGAGCCCGAAATTTGCTTTTATTAGTCGTCTGAAGCCGTAAATATATAAAAGACAGTAAAAGAAAGTACTATATTGAACAACCTACCATTCCAGAGCTGTTTATCAGGAGTGTTGAGTCCCAGGTCACACAGGCATCGCTCCAGGACGTGTTCAATCCGATCCTCTGTGCACGAGCTCTGCTCCATTCTGCTTTCCTCAGCTGCAGATGCTACATATATCCAGAATTAAAAACAGCCTAAACCAACAGGAAGTCCCCCAAACAGCACTATTATTATGATGCTGTAAGAAAACACTGTATATATTTTGTGTCTTCTGTAGTTCCTGTTAGATCATCATTGTTTTACAGCAGAGACAACGACGCAGCATGCGGACATAAGAAAAAGTACAGATATGGTAGAATATAGACTCCAGCAGCAGAAGTCTGAGGACAGAGGAAACACTGCCACTTCCTGATGAAACCATGTGAGTCAAAGAGTGAGCCGACAGGACCGGGGCTGGTTGAAACGCACAACCACAGCTTCTGCTTTTTCATTCTTAAATGAGCTGATGACATGTGATTTTATATGAGTCAACACTGCATTCTTCCTATTTTCACTTCGTGGGCTACAATACTACAATAATATAAAGATTTGAATAACATAAAGTAGATGTCTTGGTGCATAAATGTTACATGTTTCTTAGACAAGTACTTTTATCATTACACAGACTAGATTATCACGTGCTGTATTGAATAAGGCTTCAAATGTGTTGAATGCGCCTTAGGGTCACATGACACTTGTTATGTTTGAACAACTAAAGCCACATTGACCAGACAAGAAAACATTTCATTCAGTAGACACCTTGGGATATTTTCAAAAAGTCCCTAATATTACGTAACACTGTCCATTACCAAAACTAGTTGAGACATAAAGTCTTACATAATTACAATAATCCACCAAAGCTAATTCGCTAATTAGAGACAACTGTGTCAGATTTGTCATTGCACTTATTAATGGTCTACTACACACAGCACATAAAACTTATAGTACAATAGCCTGCTTATAGTAACATTAGCAATATAGCAACAGCAATTCTTCATATGCAACATGTGTTCTGCATTCAAAGTAGTAGAACCTGGCACATCAAGCATCAAAAGCAGCTTATTGTTTATGAGGAAGCAGGTGTTACCGCATTGTGTACGACCAGACTCATTCACTTGCTCTTCAATGAACTGTATTTACTAGTTTGCCCAGTCATAAAATTACACAAAACCACGTCCTAGTCTTTTCTGTCTGTCAAAAAATTCGGTGTGACTTCAAAACATTTTATGACCAATTGAATGTACAGACACCTATTTCCATCGTCTTAATGCTTTTATATATAGTGCAGCTGCTTCAAATATATAGGTTGCCTTTTGTAAGAGCCATCTTCTTGTTTCTGCAGAATTAGCGATTTCTCACTTTTCAATAAAATATACCAAGCTCTTCAATGCATTTACTACCATTTTTACTTTTGCCAGTGATATGTTATGTTACTTTACTCAAAGCTGTGTCCAGGTTCTTCAGTTGGTCTTTCGTCACCAAAAATATATCTTTGTTTTCTCTCTTCAATGCATTTACTACTATTTTATCATCATTTTTTTTTGCCCAGTTGTAAGTTAAATAAGGCTACCATTACTAAAACCATTTCTCAGTTCTTCTTTTTTCTCTCTCTTGATCAGTCTAATACTATTTTAAGACCTAATGAATGTTTTAAAATGTGTAGCCTTTAGCTGGTGTAGCCTTAATGCTTGTATAAATACTATAGTTAAATCTCGAGCTACTCATTAATGTTCACTACCCACTCACTGACAGCACACACATAGTAGATAGGTTGCTAATAGCGAAAATTATCTTCTTTATACAGAATTTGGAGGCTAATGCTTTGGTTCAATTAAAATGTACTGCATTTATATACTTTATTATTTCCTACCGCATTCACATACTTTTAGTTTTAGTAAAAGCTAAGTCTTTTGATTTTACTCATATTTTGTAGCCACTTTTGCTCAGCTCATAGTTCTATTACCTCTTCTCCTGTTTCATATTAAATAACACGTCAACAGTAGATAATAAGGCTGCATATAGTGTAAGAAGCACTCAAAAAGGCACAAGTCTTACCTCCAAGCGCAGCTATAAGCGTCCACAATCATCCGACATCAACCACAGCCAAAGGAAACAATACTGAGACCACATCCTCCCCAAGTGCTCTTCTAAAATAGTCTCTTTCTGGGCACAGTCTGGAGAGCAAGCACAAGAGGAAGAAATGAATGAGTGTTTACAGCTAACACTGTGTCATGTCTAAACATCTGGGAGGAGGGATTTATTTAAAGAAGCATGCAGTGTTTTCAGTTTGAAACATTTTGATGCTCAAAAAGTTAACTGAGTCACAGAAGCAACAGTTTTTAGGGCAATTAAAAGATGTCTGTACTCAGTGTTACTGGATAACCATGACATATTCGGAATACACAGCCCTAAACCCACAAAACAAGAATAGTGTTTTTATAAGACTTTTTGTAGTTTATGCAAATTGTCCAAGTGCTGTTTGGTTTCAATATTCCACTTTGTTTCGTTAAGCCTTGTTATGGAAGTTGCTTGTGTTGATGTACATAATAAGACACTCACTTTTTTCCAGGAGGTGACACACCTTTTAACAGGAGTCAGTAGCTGTTCTTTCTCATGTCACTAGTGAAGCACAGGAGCATAAAAGCAGATCATGTCAAATAAAAACTGTCCTGTTGAGTCAGACCAACAGTTGCTTCAGACTGCATTTCCAGAGTGATAAACTATTCTATAAACGGCATTTTTGATGTTGACGTTTTGATTTGACACAAGAAAAATATACACTGTAGTCTGATCTGAGCCTTTAGCAGCATTAGAATAAAAACAACACTAAAATGATTGCACACTATAAAATAAAATAACATTACTGCACAGTTCTCCAAAATATACAGCATAAAATAAATAATACAAAGAGCATGATTACAGATGTGAGTATTGCACTGTGGTTAGTGAGTGTGTGTGTGTGTGTGTGTGGAGGGGAAAAATGCATTTGAAGGCTTGCGGATAGAAATTGTTCTTTAGTCTGTTTGTTTTAGCGTCCTGTATCTTTTTCCAGTGGGAGAGGTGAGGAGGAGGTGTCCCGGGTGTGAGGGTCTCTGACAATTACACTGGCTTTCCGCTGGCGTCTTCCAGTGCAAATGTCAGTGAGAGGGGATAGTGCTGTCCCAATCACCCACTCTGCTGCTCTCACCACCCAGTGCAGGTCTCTCCTGTCATTCTCAGTGCAGTAATTGAACAACGGTGTACTGCAGTAGGTCAGGAGGCTCTTAATGGTGGAGCGGTAGAAGTCAATCAGCAGGGTTTGGGGTAGGCGTGCTTACCGGAGTTTCCGAAGGATATATATTCTCTGTGTGGCCTTCAGATGTATGTGGAGCAGGTGAGGTTGGCTGTGAGGTGGTCTCCAAGGGTTCTGAAGCTCTCCACTCTCTCTACCTCCTCTGCATCGATAAAGAGAGGGGAGTGCTCAGTGTGTGCGAGAGCTGTATGGAGGACCGTTATGATGGCATCTTCTGTTGACCTGTTTGCTCTGAAGGCAAACTGATGTGAATTGAGGTCAGCAGGTATGACAGCCTAAATATGAGGTAAAATGAGTCTCTCAAAGCATTTGGTGATGATAGGCCCTAGGGTTACTGGGCGGTAGTCATTTATGCAGTTCACTGTGTTCTTCTTGGGCACTGGGACAATGGTAGTCATCTACCATTGTCCCAGTGGCAGATGGGAACCATAACCTGTAGCAGTGAGCAGTTGAAGATCTCCTGCTAGCTGGTCTGAGCATGTCTTAAGTATCTTCCCTGTCACTCCATCTGGGACAGTGGCTGAGCACTAGTGAATAGATCATTGATTTTTTAGATGTTTTATGAGTGATCTCTGAAAAAATAAAAATAAATAAATAAAACGAATGAGTGCTATACAGAGAAAAGGTTGAATAGAAACTCACAATGAATTGTTTAAAGTTACTGACAGCATGGCATGTCATATAATATACATATTAATAGAGCCCACGAGTCTACCATTTATAAAAGGCAGTTCCACAAAACATAGGTAAAAGTTATTTTGGTTCATTGTGTTATATACGTCAGTAAAGTGTGACTTTAAGTAAAAATTTGTTTAGTCTGTTGCAAGATAAGCTATTTTATAAAATGAAGAGACAAATAGGCCTATATTTGCCATCTTACCACAAAGCCAAGTTATCTTAACTAGAAAAAAATCTGCATCACCTGCTGCCTCCACTGTTCAGCAGCTGCCAGGCATCAAACAGAAACAAATGAGTCATATATGTGTCTGGCTTATTATTACTGTTAGAAAGAAGAAGACATTTTAGATAAACAAAGAGAATAAAAAAATGACTTTTGATAGCCAAACGTAAATATCCCAAACCTAATTTGCATAGCTCAATATGAAACCTGCCATTAATTAAGTAACCTTAGCTTAGGTTAGCATAGCTTAGGTTGACATACCTAATGCAGTAATTATTATATTTTTTATATAGTTTACTGTTAATTTTCGATTAATTTAAATGTGTAACGGTTGAATCTATATATAAAATAATATTTTCAGTAAACAGAGTATAGCAGTTAGCCTCTAGCTTTGCTTCAGTGCTACTCAGGCGGCCATTTTTTCTTGCTACTTCTGAGTTCTCTGCTAAAACCAATTAAGCTAATCTTTGTTTAACCTAGTTCTGTTGTTTATTATTGTGTGTGCAGTATTATATTATAGTATGGTCGGTTATTTATTGCCCCGTTACGTTCTGCTATAATTGAATATTCAACAGATGGAGTCACAGTCTCCAGTTTTCTTCTGGGTCATACTCACTTCTCGCCGCTGGATGTCGCTGTCCTCCTGCTCTCAGCTGCTCTGAGCGCAGTCTGTGGAGCAGTGCGCGCTTATAACAGGCGCTGATGGGACACACACATTCAGAGAGAAAGAAAGAGGGAGGCGGACAGAGGTGTGAGAGGACTGGACACAAACAGCAGCAGCGGCCCGCAGCTAATCCTCACTCACACAGAGAGGAACAAGGAGCGCGAGAGGAGCGTCCTGCTAAAGTCCGGGAGTTTGTCTTGGAGTTAGTTAGTCCTGATCGTCCCGTACGAGTCTACCTGAGTGTAGTGGACTCCAGGTGAAGATGCAGCTGTGGCTCACCCTGCTGACGGTGTGCGTGTGCAGCCGGGCCGCGCTGGGGGGCTACGGGCTCAGCATGTTCGCGGCCCAGTCCTCGCCCCCGGACCCCTGCTACGACGAGAACGGCAACCCGCGGAGGTGCATCCCGGACTTCGTCAACGCCGCTTTCGGGAAAGATGTGCGCGTGTCCAGCACGTGCGGCAACCCCGCGGCGCGGTACTGCGTGGTGAGCGAGAAGGGCGAGGAGCGCACGCGGGACTGCCACACGTGCGACGCCGCGGACCCCAAGAAGTCGCACCCGGCCGCGTACCTGACGGACCTGAACAACCCGCACAACCTGACGTGCTGGCGCTCGGAGACGTACGTGCAGGCGCCGCAGAACGTGACCCTGACGCTCTCGCTGGGGAAGAAGTTTGAGGTGACCTACGTGAGCCTGCAGTTCTGCTCGCCCAGACCCGAGTCCATGGCCATCTACAAGTCCATGGACTACGGGAAGTCCTGGATGCCCTTCCAGTTCTACTCCACGCAGTGTAAGAAGATGTACAACCGGCAGAACAGGGCCGCCATCACCAAACAGAACGAGCAGGAGGCGGTGTGCACGGACTCGCACACGGACATGCACCCGCTCACCGGCGGCCTCATCGCCTTCAGCACTCTGGACGGACGGCCCTCGGCGCACGACTTCGACAACTCCCCCGTGCTGCAGGACTGGGTCACGGCCACGGACATCAAGGTGGTCTTCAACCGGCTGCACACGTTCGGGGACGAGAACGAGGACGACTCGGAGCTGGCCCGGGACTCGTACGCGTACGCCGTGTCGGACCTGCAGGTGGGCGGCAGGTGCAAGTGCAACGGGCACGCGTCAAAGTGCGTCAAAGACCGCGAGGGGAACCTGGTGTGTGAGTGTAAGCACAACACAGCGGGGCCCGAGTGCGACAGGTGCAAGCCCTTCCACTATGACCGGCCGTGGCAGAGGGCCACAGCGCGCGAGGCCAACGAGTGCGTGGGTAAGTCCCTACACTGCTCTGCCAACGAGTAACAAGTGCTGCGTGTAGTGTTTTTCTACATTGGTTCAGAGAGTCTCCCGCTGGCTGTGGTAGACAGGACTGGGTTAACATCATGAAACAGAAAAATGAAAACATTTCAGAAATGACTTAAATAACTTAATTACTAAATTCAAGTAAGAAAAAAAATACAATTATAAATGTCTCTGATTCTTCTCCAAGGCCTCACATCCACTCACACATAATTAAAAGTATGGGAAAGTAAAAGAAGGGAACATAAATCAATAAAACATTTGCGCAGACTAGAAAAGAGGAGTTCCCCATTTTTTTTAAGTTTTAAGATTAATTCAAAATAGAGCCCAATTAAAGAGTTCGTTCATAAAATCGATCAGCTTCTTTCTTTCGCTCAGGCCTACGTTTTTTTAATTGACTTTAATCTAAAACTGATGAAAATTTCACATTCTTGTTTTTTTTTTGGAGATATTCTTGTTTATTTCTGGAAATTAATAATGAGAAAAAACGTAGATCTATTACGGCACTGTCTCCTTTTAGGTGCTGTTCATTTGTTAATGAAGAAACACAAGATTATTTCACAAATATCCACCAATTAAATTGTAATCATTTAAATAAATAAGCTGACTCGTGTTTAAAAGTGATAAATATTTCATTCTTACGTTTGTCCAAGGGGATTTCAGCGAATGTTAAATGAGATTTTTCCCACCACAAATTCATAATACAGATATGGCTGTACATTGTGTGTTTTTGTTAATATTAATAAGCTCCTGATAAAAAAAACGGACAGGAAATCAATCTGGATATATCTAAGAAATCTGTCCCGTGCGTAATTACGCTCGACGCAGTGTTCCCTTTCGCATTAGCGATGACAAATAGAAGGAAACGGCACCAGAGCCTGATTGTTTTTCCACAAAAAGATGCTGCTGCGGCTCGTGAGGGTGATTAGCACCTTTTTTTCTGACTTTTGGCACCGCGAGAGACTACAGCCCAGAGCGCCACGAGATCTGAAAGCGGAGTGCGTGTTCGCTCTGCCGCTGATTACAAACCTGGAGAAGCAACAAGTCCCGACAGCGTCACGGTTCTGCAACAAGCCTTTTCTTCCCGTGGCCTCCCTCACAGCCCGCGTATCTGTGGGTTTTCACCGCAAACAAAGGCCCGTCACTCGTGGCATCCATCTCGCTGTCAGTGGGAGGCCCCTGAACCGTGGCCCCTTTTCTGTTGCGCGCGGTGTCATCACAGAAAAGCCACACAGAGACGCACTGACAGAGCAGGTCTCAGAGGATTAATGAGGGACTTAGACTAAAGAGGCTTGGTTCTATTTAGACAGACATCATTTCAAGCATTTTTTTCAGTTTCTTACAAAAATACAACACGAATAGACAACAACATAAACATATAGACACGAACAGTGAAGAGAATATACAGAGATTTCTATAGCTGGTAAAGAGCATCACTCAAAGGCAGCCCGCTTAAGCAGGATATATTTTCTTAGAACTTTAAGGTTTAACCACGTCCTCACTTCTTTGCAGAGTTCATCCAAATGAAAAGCTATTCGTATCCCTAAAAAGGTATTTATTAATGGGCAGGAAAACAAAATTCAAGTGGAAACTTGGCACCAGCAGCTGGAAGAGCCCTAGTGATGTAGTCTTTGTACAAGTGTAATAAAATATATAAATACTTTTCCAGCCATAACATCTCCATAAATTAAAGCTCTGTACATTTAAGAATCTTTGACAACATGTTGGAATGATTAATTGTTTCTAACGTCATGGCCGTCGGGAAGAAGGAGTTCTTGTGGCTGATCTCAGACGTCCACTGTCTGCTCTCTGTTGTTCAAAAGCCCAATGCAGGGGATGGTCCATGTTGTTCAGTATAGTGTCCATCCTGTTGTGTGACTTCAACCAGAGTCTCCAAACTAATACCTATTTGAACCAGTCCTCTCTATTAGTTATCAAATAGCAATGTAACTTTGATCACCTGAATGCCTCTACAGATTACTGAATGAATGTCAGAATATATTGACACAAGGGGCCCATGTCGGAGCTGATCTATTATTCACATCTATGGACTGCCATGCTACTGTATATTGGCATAGGCATTCATATTTTAGCTGGCTTATCAGTGTTTAGCATGTCTTTTAAATATTGTGATAGTTTACAGAAGTGAACCAAACCATTTGACCCTGTGCCATGTTTTTATCATAAATATCCAAGTCAATATATTAACAGGAGGTACTTACTACTATTACAGTCAGTGGCATGTTAGAAGCTGTATGAAGTAGGTGTATCCAGTCAGAGAAAAAGAATGGTAGGAAGCTATAAAAGTGGTTTGGCCTTGTGCACTATTTTTAAGTCTCTACTAATTTCAAAATCCAACCTCCTCCCTTGTCTCCACTGTATCAGATTAATAGTACAATACATGATGTAAATGCTTAAGGCCATTATAAACGTCAGACATTGCAGGCCATTCGTTGTCTTCTGTACTTTCTGTTTCTGTGCTCCCAGATTTTAGATCAGGTGTGTTTCTAGTGTGACCTAAGCCCCCCAACAGCTATTTAAACTATGGCACACTATGGAGATATAATGGAATCCAAGAGGATGATTGATTTCTTCCAGCACCTGCTTTGTTACTGTGTAAACTGTGAAGATAGGCTGCTCAGTGATATATTTGAGACATTCCTGGGGTTTCCGATCCACTCAACATGTTTTTTTATTGTCGATTACTTTAGCTCTAATGTTTTAAGCCCTTATTTGGCTTGTATTTTAGAATGCAGAATACAAAAACTCACATTGGGCCACCTTTTTATATTTAGATTTGATCCAATGTGAAAACAAAACAAAAAACACCTGGCCCTTAATTGGAATATAAGGTCATTTCAAAACATTCCTCCCCTTGTAGCCCTATTGAACTTTTAGCACCACAATCCAGTTGAAATGATTCACTTTTATGGATCCCAAGACCACAGCCCACAGTAACATACCATAAAGCATTACATTCAGCAGTTCTCTGTAATAAAAGGCATCGGAGTCCGACTCGGAGTGAATTATTCTCACAGTCGGTATATGAGCCAAACAGCAGTGGTGTTGAATGAGTCCGTCTGAGAGTGAGCCGCGGTGACACATGCGGCGGAGCGGTCCCGGGCCAGCTGCTTCATATTCTCTCCGTGTCCAGTGTAAAGCGCTGACCCCTGACAGTAGAACCCCCTACCCTCCCAACAGCCCCTGACTGATGGGCCGTGAAGGCAACTGTGGGAAACTGCCGCTCGCCAAGTGGGTTTCGAGGCAGGTTGAAAATGGTGGGCTTCTGTTGCTCGTAACGCGTAATTCTGCTCTTGTTCGATTCGAAAGTATGTTTGTGTTGTCAGGGCGCCATGAGATGTTCTGTTTTATAACGGTTTGGGCAGAGCACGAGCTATCCGTACGCTAAAACGGCCCCTTCACATGTCGGCCTGATGGTATCTGGACGTAGATCAGATAGGATCAGAAAGAAAATGTTCAACGGACTTAATGAGATCAAGGCTTCCCGTCACGTGCAAGTTGTTAGGATGAAAAATATTTAGTTGGGTTTTATTAAACGCGCTCACAAATGTTTTTGAGTGGGAGCCAAGAGGTCGCTGAATTAGGATATGATTGGATCAATTGCCCGCTGGCTGTCGGCCCAGTCTGCGCAGCACATGGTGGCATTCAGATTCAAGTAAGTTCAGAATGTAAATGTATGCTCACAGACTTTGAAGACACTGCTGTAGATGGGGAAAAAAACACAAATCTGTATTAAGCCTGTCTTTAAGGAATGCAGGGATCATAGACAGTAGAAGAATAGTGGACCAAAAGATGATGCCACTCATATAAACTTACAAAGGACACCACAATTTTATTTATTGAAGGAAGAATTGAAAATAACAGCAGATCATAACTTTTATAATTTCAGCCATAACAACCAAAAAGTGGTAAGACTCTAAGACTCAGAGTAGCTGGTGATGCTAACAGTCAGTGAAGTACCACTGGGCAATGCTTAGGTAATACATGGAAGTAGAGTTAACAGAACCTGGAACTGACTATAAATGACCACATCTGGAAAATGTTCAGATTTCAGTAACTACAAACCTAAAAAAATATCACTCAAAGTACTGTATGTAGCTTGAGATGCTAACTGCACCACAGGAAGATACAGTCAAATTTCAAAACATTAAATGATAAAATAACAAAGGCAAACAGGGCGAGACAGACCAAGATACACCAACTAATATAAGTATCAGTTCAATGTTATGGAAAAGCAATTGCTAAATTATTAGCTGAAATGCAAAATAATGGGTTGGATGTGTTTATATGGTATATTATTATCTTATTTATGTAGAGTTGTACTAGTAGTCATAAGATGTGTGTGACATGTATACTTTATGACAATCTAGTATTACATTATGTCTGTGCAGAATATAAGAGGGCCTGTGAATTCATATATTTTATTGTTCGAAATTGCAAAGCATGACAAATATCATTTTAGCCATAACTAACTAAAAGACTAAATGTAGCTGGTGATGCTAAATTACGTATGAGGATAATTCCCCATATTTGGTAAAAAAAAAAAAAAAAAAAAAGGTTAGGTTTTGTTAGTTACTGTCTAGTCAAAACATTTGCAGTCAGCATATGCAGCTAACTGGTAAAATAAGATATGAGTAAACTTTATGAGGGATTAGTAGAGTTTTTATTAAGGAAACTATATTAGTTGGGTTTCTTTCTTAAATGCTGCAACAAATATACGAGAAAAATAAAAGAGTGTTAAAGAGAGACATTACAAAAAAAAATCATACAATGTAATGTCTTTATGAAGTGTATTTTTTTTTCTTTTTTGTGGAAAATATGTCAACACTCCAGGCTAGACTGCATGGAACCAGCCCTCATTTCTGCATAAAATGTCTTGTCTAACTAATCCTTTGGTCTTGACCAGAACTCACATATCTACATTAAGTTTTTTCACACAACTACTGTAAGTATCCGTCTCCCTATGTGTACGACTAGCGCACTTAGTTCCTGGTCTCCTGTGGGTTGCCAGGTTGGGCCGGGCCAGACCTGCTCTACATCTGGCTCTCATTTCAGCTCCGTAGCAGTGGCACATGTGACTCCAACACAGGAATGTCAGTGCAGCATGATGTCATCTGGTAACACTAGTCGCCCCGGTGCTGTGCAGTGGCTCGGTCGGTCCCAGGCCTGGTTCACACTGTGCCAGCGCCAGGGGGACACTGTCAGCATTTCTGTTCCAGTTGTAAACCGAGACGTGTCTGAGGGTTCTGATTGTCACATGAATTTACTCAACAATAGCCAGAGGAGAGTATTACGGTTATGGTTATCATTGGTTTGACTTCTGTTTTGATGTGATCTTTCAAATGGACTTAACATGTTGTGAAATGCTGCAATAAAAATCAGTGTGACTAAAACTCCTTAAACAAGACAACGATACTAAAAACAGTGAGTTATAATTTATACTGTGAAACACTTAATAGTGACAGGATCAAGTGGAATCGGCTCAGTTGTTTTGAGTTATTTTAATTGGGTCTATAACAACAACTCTATAAAAAGGTCGGTTCGGCTATTCGTTCAGTGGTTTTCTTGGAACCCACGTTTTTCATTGATTGTTTAATTGCTGCCGTCTATTTACCGAAACCAGTTAATACCTTCATTTTATAAAGTTAATCCACTTGAAAGTCTTGGGGCTGGAGTCTGCTCTGGGCAAGTGGTGCATACAGCCTGGCCAGTAATTCTTGAAAACACTTTCCTCACAACCTTCACTGGATGTGATTTAAAACCTATTTCTATATATTCGAAGTAAATCCATTCTTCACAGTGTAAACCGAACCTCTCTCTTTTTCATTAAACGCTTATACACTGGCTTCAGCAAGAACAAAAGTCCCATATAGTTTCAAACACACATTCAGCGACACCTACTTTTGTTGAGAATACTGGTATTAGTTGAGTATGCAGTGTTTTTCCACGTACTTTGCTGTGTTTTGCTGTAATTCGGAACTTTTGTTTTATGTAAAAGATTGTAGCCTTTTTATTCTGCCTTTCTTGTTGCAGAAAATATCTGTATTTTACAGACTACACCTTCACCCTAACAGTACTATTCCAGCATCAGGGTGTAAAGTAATACTGGCAGAGGCAAGATGGTACAAAACAGCTCAAACATGCTCAACAATGCTGCTCATTTCAGAAATTTTTACTCTCCTCTTTTTGCTAAAATGTACAGTTCCTGTTTAAGAATGTAAAGCCATGTTAACAGAGGCAAGACAGTGCAAGATGATGTGAGCCAGTTCAACAATATAAAAGGGCACTTAAAGTGTGATTTTATTTGAATGTACACTTTCTATTTTAGTAACCACTTAATATTGATTTTAAAACTGGCACTAGTGTAGTGTTTTTATCTTCTTTTTAGTGCTTGTATATCAAATAATAGTAATAATAATAATAATAGTATCATATTCAAGTGTTTAATGTGCTGTGTATGGTTATTATTGTAAATACATGGAGAAGCTTTTATGCATTTGTATTTAAGCTGTAGGAAATACTGTATAACTGCATGAAACTGAAAATACTCTTTTATGAGTTTATGTTTATGTTAATGCAGGGTTCAGTCCTAAAAAGTCTTTCCCTTTGACCTTTGACCTCAGGCCAAAGTGAGTGATATAAAGCAAGGGTTTCTCTCATGCTCTTACACTTATTCCATCCAAAAACAGTAGCAGTGAAAGAAAGGGGTCAAGGGAGAAAAGTGTGCCTCAAAGCAGCCTTTTATATCACGAGAAAAGACAAACTGCGGAAACAATAAAACTGATGGTAAAAGTTCTTCTGTGGGTTTTATATTTGGATGTGAATCAGTAGCGCAAACCTCAACACCCTAAACATGTTATAAAGACCTTATGGAAATGAATTGACTATAGGAAGAATAGTAAAACCACTCTTTTATGACTGGAAAAATTGTGCTGGGTCAAAAAGAGGTGAGATAGGAAACATATTCTTTAGGTTAGAAAGACCTTTATACCCTTAGTTAGATACACACTGTTTAATAAACCTTAACTAGAGATACTCTTGTGAAAGCACATTTTGGTATATTTGTAGTTATTTTTGGAGCACATTTGAATTTGATATTGAATTGTTGATAGTGAATTTGACTGTATTTTAAAGCCATACTCTTAAAAATTTCAGGGTGACACTTTTTTTTGTGTCTGTTTTCATTTGCATTCACAGTATTATATTTTTTCTATGAGCTGTGATTAGTTGAGTGTATTGAGATACCTCCATAGAACTTTTACCATGGACCAATGAGACTCAAGGGTCAAAGAAGAGAAAAAGAATATTAAATTGACTAGATCTTGACAGAATTACAGTTGCTCATGTTGAAACCATGACAATTTATAATATTTTGTCAGCATTAGGCAGCATTGCAGCATTATTAAATACGCAAATGTTATCAACTGTCATGTGGTGCCATTTTATGACTGACTAATCTCTAACTTTACAGTATAGAGAACAATATGGTACTTTGGTGTCGCCCCTGGTCTTTGTTGCAACATAAGCCCAAGTGACTTAGCTAAGAGCTTTCTGCACACAGTTCTACAAAGAGACCATAAAATGAAGAAATTTATTTTGGGGATTTCAAATATCCACGCTCTGCTACAATCCAGTGTCCGCCGGGTAAACGCTGCATGTTTAGAGGATTTTGTTTTGCTGAGCTCCTAATTCAACACAGACACGACGGTCTGAGCCAGGAAAGGTTCCAGTCAGACTTTAAAGAGAGCACTGAAAATGTTGTTGTGGATGTGGTTTGGAGGTGTAACAAAGTTAGTTCTGAATAAATGCTCTCAATGAAAAATGTATAAGCTGTTCAATTACGTCACACAAATGTTTACTAATACAAAATATGGACTCATTACAGTTTCATATATAGAAGGCTGAGTGTGATAAATGCGTAGTATGTATTTTGACCTTTTTGTCCAAAATATACACAGAAAAATATGTTGCAAATTGAAAGGGGTCTGCGTTTTTTGTTGTTCACATTGTTTTGTTGTTTATGAGATGCTTCATTTCTGGTTGTATGTTAATCCAATTGCTTCCAGAAGCAGTTTATTCAGGCGTCCATTGGTAATGCCCTCTGGAAATCCAACTCAAATCATATTTAACTACAGTTCAGAATCTATACAGTATATTGTGAAGTATGATGGTGGTAGAGTAAGCTGAAGCTAAAGCCCATGTAGCTAGCGATGCTAATGACAATAAAGTGCCACTGACTTTCTTAACGCATGAACTTAGGACGTGTTATATCTTGAGGAACACCATAACCCTGACAAGCAAGTGAGGTGTCAACCACTTTTTTTTTTTTGTGGCAACACAACGGTTCATTGGTTATTCATTTCAAATCTTGTATTGTAACTCTATTGGAACAGCGTTTTAGGTACTTTTGCATGAGGTCCCTCCGAGGCCACCTATCACAGATTATCGATAATTAATACTTAAACTACATTTAATATCTCGATTCAATTCAATTCAATTCAATTTTATTTTATGTATATAGACCAGTAACACAATAACAAAAGGCTGGACAAAAACAGAAGGCAGCAAGTGCTAAGCAAAAACTCAAAAAACACAGCCGGGAAAAAGAAAAACCCCACAATAATACTACACCACATTTTTATAATAATAATGGATTCAATTTATAAAACGCGCTTCACAATTGAGTCCATTATGCCACCCCAAACATTTTTGTTGTTGTTCTGACTATATTGTGCATGCATTATTGTAGTTGAATCACCAGTTTAACAGTTGAAGTCCCAGTCACTACTCCAAGTCCAAATCTGGGTTGCCAAAAAAAATTAAATTTGAGTCATCATACGTTCTAGTGCAAGTCCAAGTCAATAAAGAAGGCTCCCTGTCATGTCCAAGTCTGTATGTTAAGTTGTAATACAAGTCCCAGTCCAAGACACTAAAGAAGGGTCTGAGTTGAGTCCAAGTCTAGTCATCTAAAGCTGTACTGCAAGTGAGGCCGGTGAGTCAAGTCCGAGTCCAGAACACAAGTACTTCATGTTCATCCAAACCTACTATGCAGAGGAAAACAATTATCCCCAAGCAGTTTATGCATGAAGTGTAATTGTTTCTCGTTGCTGTTATTGTGTCGTCATCATTTCCAACACGAGCACACATAATAAAATGATCTGTTATTACTCAGAGCGTGCAGTGATTGGATGTTGAAAGCCTGAGCCTCTGTTTGTGGTCTCCTCTCTGATCTGGCGCAGTTGTTGTTGTTAAGCAGCAGGGCGTAATAGCTGCACATGTTTGCCCATATGTGAACATCCCCTCTCTTTGTGCGCCCTACACGGATCAGGCGGGGCCCTCCATGGTGGCATCGGGACCACCTAGAGCGTGTGCATCCAGCCCCTTTGAGACGGGCTGGGAATGATTAATGGGCCGGCGCGGGGACACGCTCCACGGCTCAGATTGAGACCCCCGGTCGGCTCCCCTGCTGCGCCGCCACCCGCCACCAACAAGCTCCCCTAGTGTCACCCGACTCACCCCTTGATCCACCCCCGAAATCCTTCAGCCGAGGCCCGGCTAAACCCCTTTTGGCTGGCACCGTCGTCCTGCTGCGAGGCCTTTTTACTGCAGCACAAAGACAACAATCCACAGCTGGATAAATGAGACTCAAATAAAACGGTGATCCCTATCAGAATAATACTCACAGTAAACCAATCATGTGGATATAGTTTTATGTGTGCTGTTAAAATAATTATTCTTGGCGTTACTGCTTTTTGTCGACATAAGCAGAAATATAAGCCGCTCCTGTTGCCCCTCTCCTCTGTCCAAACTAAGCAGGTTGAATAAAAGACCAGGTGATGCTACTGAAGGAAGCACTTCCTGGATAAAATCATGCAAAATATAAGAGATTATCGCAAATTATCCACCAGTGCTGTTGAAATTGAAACACTGATTAAAGGATAAAGGGTTAGGGTCAAAGATATATAAGAGCATACCACTCAGGTTATTTTTTTGTTTCTAGTTAGGACAGCATGTGAAGTCTTCTTATTAATTAAAATTTTCTTTACCTGTTTGGTACAGATAGACTATTTAGGCTATTCATACCATGTTAGTATTTGAACTGTTGACGATCTGCCAATTTGGAAAGGTTGCTGTATCGTGCAAGCCTGGCCAGCTATCCTAATTCTTTTTTTATTCTATACAGAGACTAAATCTTGTCCGTGTCGATCCGAGTTTGATTTCCAGACGAATGGATGCAGATTAAACCAAAGAAATGAACAAACTCACGTACGTAATGAGTCATTGCATAAAGCCCGCTTATTTGGTCGATGTTGTTGATGATGTTGGGCTCAGGTGGAAGACAGGCTCAATGGATGGGGTTCCAGACCCACTTGACTTTGCTGAGATAGTTGGAGGGTCTGGTAGGCCAGGCTAGTATGCATTTCTATTTGGTGAAGTTCTATGCTCAATCATGGAGTTTGCTTTTCACAGTAAAACTTATGTTAGTCTGTGTGATGCTCTGTCAGAGGGACAGACAGATTTAACCAATCACAGGGAAGTGTGGGAGGGGCTCTGTGCAGTTGAGCTCGGTCACAGCTAAAATAATTAGCCGGCAGAAGTTAGCGCCGACCGCTTCAGTTTTTAACGCCACTTCTGCATTTGGTTTAATCCAAGATTGAAACAAAGAAACAAATAAAGCAACAGTGGTACTAAGAGCGTCACAGCACAGTGTGGCATACAGTGGTCCCTCGTTTATCGCGGGGGTTACGTTCTAAAAATAACCCGCAATAGGCGAAATCCGCGAAGTAGTCAGCTTTATTTTTTACAATTATTATATATGTTTTAAGACTGTAAACCCTTACCACACACTTTATAAACTTTTCTCAGACAGGCATTAACATTTTCTCACATTTCTCTCTTGTTTAAACACTCTCAAAGTTCAAACCTTAGCATCTTCCTCTGTGCGACCGCAGGTGCCTTTGTCGGTGCAGAACGTTTTGTCGACATTGTGGGTTTTGTCGGGAGAAAACTTGCAAACATACAGCACTTCAGAGTCACACTGCTAGCGATACTGTACAGGAGACACGGCACGGAGGAGATTGACTGACAATGGTCTACTGTCCCTTAGCCAATCAGGACGCAGAACACAATGCGCGTTCATACGCTGTAAAAAAAAGCATGCAAAATTGCACTAAAAAATCTGCAAAACAGCGAGACAAAAAAGGGAGGCCAACTGTAATAAAAATCACATTAGATGATATTTTTGTCATACTGCCCACCCGTAATACTGAGGCATAGTCCCTCATGTGTGTAACATCTCTCCAGAGAGGTGTCTAGAAAAGATGAGTAGATCGCAGTCTGACCAAGCTCCTTATTAAAAACTATGACCAAAGTAAGGACCCATCCTTGTTTTCAACTTTCATTATATACAAGGGGCACTGTTATTGTCAACACCAACATCCATTTACTAATCTTGCCAGTACAACAAAATGGATTACAAATGACCTTTCTTCACAAAGACGAAGGAGTTGTTGATTCCCATTTTACATTTATTTTCCATCTAATATTTCCACATTTCTGGTGCTTTCCCCCTGTGACCAATTCCTGTGTGAGAACGAACGAGGGAGTACATATTGAATTGAAGTAGATAATAATCCAGCAGGACTGATGGAGTAGAGAAACACCGAGGCTCCCAGACAGTGGTCCCAACATGACCGTAAATATCCCAGAGTTCCACAGCTGCTCTGCGGAGGTGAGGCCTGGGGATCCATCCATCGCCATGTCCTCCCTGTGCATTCCACCTGTTTGTGTGGACGCGACGTCTGAGAGAGCGGGTAATCATCCACTGGAGAGGATTAGAGTCGCCTTCCATAACTCTCCCGGTCTGAGTGTAGACAGAGGGAAGTGAATCCTCCCATCTTTTCCTCATCCGTCGTCCAGGTCATGGAGCTACTGTGGAGCAGATGGGCCTTCATGCTCACACCGAAGACACTTCCTTCCTTCCTGTGGTGTGAGGTGTCCATGGGACGGTTTCCTGTCTTCTGCATCTGTTTGGGGTGGTTCTCAGTGGCTCTGTATGTGAGGTGGGGATTATTTACAAAGAGTTTATCCGTCTCATGACACTGACTCAGATAAGACCGTGTCTGGGAAAAAGAGTGAGCTCAGACGATGAGAACATGGTAAATCACACAATGTGGTTAAATGACACTCATCCCACAGCATGCTATAACAATGTTTGATCACTGGCCTTTATGAACACTGAGATGTTCTTTAGCCTTATCTTATGCTGCCTTTGATGTCGGGGCACCTGGGTAGCTCAAGATCCCAATGTTTTTCCTTTTTTTTTACAAATAAGGTGTTAAGGTAAAAACCTGTTTCCTTTTTCTTAACTAGGGCAAAAAAAGTTGTAATGGAAACACTTAAAGCGTTCATTTTGATCCCAGAGTTTGTGTCGGAGCTTCCCTGGAGGTGTTCTTGGAATGTCCCACTTGGACTATGTCTCTTGGCTGTCCCAGGAACAGCTCAGTGATCAGCTGATATTCCCCTCAGTATTCTCCTGACAGCAGAAGCTCCTCAAAAGATATCTCTATTACACTGATCTAATGCTGCTATTTGTTTTCCTAACAGCTCGCAGTAGTGTAGTAGTGTAGTGCAGAGTGTTTCAGGAAGAGCCCAGCCTTTTCCTTCTCATTCAGACCCATGTCCTGGAAGCCACCTAGCAACCGCCACAAACTCTGGGATCAAAATGAACGCTTCGAGTGTTTCCATTACAACAGCCATCAGCTATTACTGCCCTGAGCTTTTCCTTCCTAAGGTCACAGAAATGATAGCCTTCACAGACATTACAGATGGAGCTTTTCCCAGCCTCACTCGGACATTAAAATGACTTGAATGCAAAAGTCGAGTCCACCATATTTGTGTCAATAGTGTTATTATTAACAAACTACATTAAGTAATTATTAAATAACAACATTAAGAGCACTTGATGCATTTCTTATTTGTTTTTGTAAAGATAAAATATAAAACATGTTGTTTACTTCTACTCTTAAAGGTGCAATGTCTAGTTTTTGGTGGTCACATTACACCTTTCCTTTCTATAGTCTTTTAGGATTTATGGTAGCCCTGCAGGAACATTTGGAAGTGAGCTGTGATTGGCCAAAGCTCCCGTTCAGGACTTTGAATTCTCATCTATTAAAATCTTTGATAGAAAGCTGGATAACATCTTAAGGTCTTGTTTTTAACAGATGATTCCTGTTACAATATGCTGTTAGGTGGTTTCCCCACATGCATAAAATAAATGTATGTAAACGTAAATCTATCTTTTATCTATTTAAGTAATTTTAAGTCCATTCATCTATTCCTTCTCCGCTGAGAAAGGAGGTGAAAACTTTCAAATTACTAACTATTCCCTGCAGTAGCTTGAAACACTCGATGGTAAACATTCATAGGAAAAACGCTCGCTCGTGCATACCTCTAATTCAGCACCATAGTTTGAGTGGAAAAGTGGTTTAAAAACAGGAATCCCACAGTTTTTGTGGAACTGCTTCAAAACGTAACTTCAACCAATTTCCATGAGAATGAATGGAGTTTAGAGTGAGGTTAATCCTACTGGTAGACATTCAAACCTCTGTCAGTCTGCAGCTTGTGTAATGGATGGCTGTAAGAACACACTCCAATCCCTCCATAGTTTAAATAATTGAACTGAACAAATTTAAATGGAATTTCCTATTTTTTTATATTATTAGTTTTTTTCTTGTTTTTTCTTGAGTGTGGTTTAAGAGGGTTTAACTGGGTAAAACTTTAATGCTTTGTTACTTCCACTCTGGAGATATATTTCCTGGGCTGAGATGGCTTGTGGCTTGTTATAAATAGGCCCTCGGAGGATAGAGGAGAAAAGCACAATAAACATGGCTTAAGAGCGATGGATTGTCACCGTTGTGGTTTGCTTTACCACTGAGTGGCTTCTGCTTCTCTCCATACTCCCTGCACTCCGAGAACACGCGTGGCCCAGTGTTAAAACAACCACCGAGCTCTGTGGGGAACAGTCCCACGGTTAGATGTGGATCCCAGGTTTGGTTTCAATCATGGGACGTCAGGTTTACTGTAAATACAAGCTGCCGACTGGACCAGCATTCAGGTCAGCCTCAGAGTTTTCATTATAGCTCAAAAAACGTATGGATGTATAGGAGTTGGGGATTCACTGCAATTTGGTTTAAATGGTGCAGAAATTATTAGCTGCTACTGAACCGTATCGACTGCACTGCTCGTCCACTGTAGGTTAATATGCAGGGGAAAATGGATGAGGT
>JAWCTZ010000924.1:0-28119 GCA_036850595.1 Rhyacichthys aspro | reverse complement strand
TTCACACAATAAGTGTTTTGCGCCGTGGGTGCTTCGTGGTCCAGAGCAGAAGAGAAAGATGCCAAGCAGTCAAATAAATGGACAAAAAGAATGAGTAGCCTGTCCTTCTGGTGGCAATATTCATGGCCTGTTTGAATATGCTGCTTGTCAAGTTAAACTTATATCTTATTTATACGCATATAATTGATTCAGAATATTACTGCAGTGATTATATGATCCAGGCTTGTGATGATACAGCATATTGAGACTATATCATTTTAAATTAAGAGTAGTAACTTTGTTTATTAATGTAAGATATAAAGCAAATCTAAAGTGTTTTTTTTTTTCCTGAAGTGTTCCAACATAGTATTAAATGGATTTTCCAGAAGCCTCAAGAGAGATAGTTATACATACATAGTGGGTTCTACCTTTTTTTATCTTTTAACACCCTCCAAAAATGTAGATAACATACACAGAACTGGTTTTACATCAGGCCCTTTAAATCTCTTCAAATGAGTTATTCAGTCTTCATCTTCCATAGACTGACTAATGGTACAGTCCTATGGCAGCCTGGAAGAAGGAGTTCTTGTAGTGTTCTGTCCTGCCGTTCACTGATCTCAGACGTCCACTGGCTGCTCTCTGTTGGTCAAAAGCCCAATGCAGGAGGTGGTCCATGTTGTTCAGTATAACATCTGTCTTGTTGTGTGTCTGTTGCTCCACTGCTTCAACCAGAGTCTCCAAACTATTCCTATAACCCTCTGTTTTAGTTTTTCATCTTGCCTATTATCTGAGTCTGACCTCCCCACAGACTGCAGCATAAAAACAGTTAGCCAATACTGCATTATACTATTATATTGTTTACATATGTAGTGTTTAACCTCTTTTTTAACCATACAAACCTTTTCAAGACATATTTAGACAAGTTGATAATGCGACTGAATGTTACATACAGCAGCACATTTATGCCAAATTTTAAGTCTGCATATATATACGATATACAATACAGATATAATACATATGTTGAAGGAAGCCTTGTGTGACTTTAGTTCAGTGTGTGGCTAATCTTAAGAACTCATTATTTCTTTTACAACATTAAATGAAGTGGGCTCGGGGCTTTAAATTGCTTCATATGTGATCTCTCCTGATACATCTCTAGAGAGTTTCCCGCAGACACGATGAGCCGTTTTAATGACTTTACATACTAACATAACCTTTGCTCACGCGCATATTGAGCACATATAGAACCTGTCACTGTGAGCCTCCAGGGTATGCTATTACACTACACTTATAAAAAAAAACACACAGATGGGGAGCAGAAGGCTTGGAGCGTGATAAGCACTGCCACTGCGGATTGTAGCCAAGCTAATTTAGCCAAAGGAAATTGGGCTGCGGTCCATATCAGTTCGCTCCAGAGAGGCCTGTCTCCCGGGAGGCCCTCAAGGTGAACGTACTGGCTGCCTGACACCCACTGCCATGATAGCAGCTAGGGTTCAAGTGAAATTTGGAGCCCAATGACATATCCCTTCTTAAACCAGAAGAGTGCCAAGAGAATGGTTTTATCATTTTCTTCTTAAATTTTATTGAGCTAAATATTTTAGTAGCTCATTATAAAAAATAAGTGCGCTTCATTTGTTCTGTGTTGATGACACGTAAGGCATCTTATTGCACCATTTGTAAAACAAATGTTTTCATGAAGATATTTTCCCTTTCATGTGTAAAGTGAACTGACCTTGTCAAACAGCTGGATTCTCCCAAGTTTCGGGAGTTCACAAACTCACTAATATCAATCAAATACTGCTCCAACCCAAAGTAATTTTTTGACTGATACTAATGTAAACAACATTGTGTTCCTCTTGGATTGGATGAAATTTTGGTTTCCGGCCAGGTATTCACCTGCCGGCCCTCCAAATGGTTCTGTGTAACAGACCATCAGTTGAGTTAGCTGGTGGGGAAAAATTATTTCCCCTCACCATTCATAAAAAAAGAAGTCTCTTTTGGTTTAGAGAAGTGGTTTCCAGCGTAGCTTAGCAATTTTTTAAACCAGATGCCCTTCCTGATGCAACCAACCCTCTACATTTATCTGGGCTTGGGACTGGCAGTAAAATATCATATTTTGAAGACTGAATTCATTAGCTTTTTCTTTCTTCCATTAATTCCTCATCCTATTTCATAGATCTACCACACACCTTGGGATTCATATCATGTAAAGTAGGGTATTATGTGTTAAATTTCACCAAGTCCTCAAATTTAAGTACTTAAAAAGTGTGTTTGTATGGTCTCTAAACCCAACCTTATGGACAATTGTTGTGGCTTTTTTCTGTAGTTTAAAAATTACATCTGTGTTACTCTTGTAGGTGTTGCCCCAAACCTTGTCAAAGTTGCTAATGTAAGGTAAATTAATTATCAAGTAATAAATTGTCAAGTTCTTGCTTTACCCTGTATTTCACAGTCTGTTGTGTCAGAAACTTTCTTCAGGTCTTCAGGTCTATGAGTATTTGTTCCTGTCTATTATTAGTAATTTCTTCTATGATTTTCATCAATGTTGTCGAATCTATTGTTAATAAAGTAATATTGATTTTCGTTTAGTGTTTTTTTTTTTTTTTTTTCAAAGAATCTACATCAGGGGTGTCAAACTCAAACTAGTGAGGGTCCACAATAGAAAATAAGAATCCTCTCAGGGGCCAAAGACTGTGACACTTGAAACGCTTTGATTAAATTTGGAATGTAAAGTTTCATCTTAATTTGAGTTTTAAAAGGTTAATTTTAACTTTTTCTTTTTGCTTTCATGGAAACTGGTTTTAGTTGGATCTGAACAGGTTTTAGTTGGTTTGAATGGATTTTATTTGGATTTAAACGAAATAGTTGCACTTAAACAGGTTTTAGTTGGATTTGATCAGATTTTATTTGGATTTGAACAGGTTTTAGCAGATCTGATTCAACTCCATAAAACATGTTCAAATCCAAGTAAACCTGTTCAAATCCAGTTAAAACCTAGTGCCAAATCTATCACCTTCTAAAAGCATTGAAGGGCCACATAAAACATGGCAAAGGGCCACATTTGGCCCCCGGGCCTTGAGTTTGACATGTGTGGTCTACATAGTCGTTTGGTCAAGAGTAAAAAAAACTGTAGTGAATTTGGATAAGACTAATATTCTCTATAATTGTTTTATCATTTGTTCAGAAAATTTAGCTATTTTAAAGGGAAAAATTGTACATATGAGTTACCAGGTTTGCAATCTCATAGATGACTCTTTTTAATTATACTTTTATCTATTCCATTCCAATCATAAGATCCCGTCTTAAAGGTCTCTACTTAAAAACAAAAATGGCGCCCGGCCACACTAGTGAGATAGCACAGAGGGGGCTCTGCACCATCTAAAGCTAAAAGTTACACAGAGTTGCTTTAATAGTGTTCATTATTTCCTTTTCATTTGGGAACATCATCTTGTTCAAACATTACATCAGGTGTCACTATTTTGCAGCCATCTCCGGCCCTATATTTACAAAGTTAGTAGACAAATCTTTAATGTTTGCCTTAAATCTTGGATTATTGAAATGTATTATTGACAACATTTCAATAGTTTAACTAATTTAGTTAATTGTAGGTTGTTAGTAGTATGTACGATTAATATTGTTTATAACATTGTAAGATTTAGGTTTACTCAATTACTTTAAATTTCCTGCTTGATATTTTCAATGTCAGATGAAAATAAATCATTGTCACCAAAGCTGTATCACTCGTATTTGTCCATTTGATGTCCCTCCCTAATCCATAGTGTTTTGGGGTCTTCTGGTGTCTCATTTAGTTTGATGAATACTCTCAGTTTGAAGTTCGATGTTGACTGGATCCTGTTATTTTACAGACACAGGCTTGTAGTGCAACGTCAGAATTTTACTCCATTAGATGTTGGTCATATCTAGTTACATTCCATGTTGCAGTTTCACTCTCCAGGTTAGGAGTGGGCAAGATTCAATATGCTGACTGTCCACAATAATTCCTCTGCTGTCCTTGAATTTAACTACCTGTTGCTCCACAGATTTCAGGTCCGGCTCAGTAATAATAAGTCAATCAATCCTTAGTACTGATCCTGGTCTGCCCTGCAATTTTCCAGGTCAGAGATCCTCTTGCCCTACTCCTTGTTTTTTTTTTTTTTTTTTTCAATTAATAGTTAAGTGGTGCACCCAATAGTGACCTTCACAGTTTTGCAGTGTCCATAATCTGTGTTTCAGTAGTGTTTAATCACATCAAAATTACACTCTTTGCATTTGTATCTTATGGAATATGCCATAGAGCCCAGAGGAAGATCCATTACTTCTTTTTCAATACAGCCTGGAGCAGACAAACTGAACACTGCAAAGAATCTGCACAATCTTCTTTATTAGTAAGAGGGCTTATGGAATCAATGAAAAAAAGGCTTTTGTTGTTAAATTAAAGCAAACTTATCATCAGACCTATGTCCACTACCCTTCTACCCTTCTATGTCCCTGATGGGTTAATGTACTGTAGGTGCTCACAGGCAGAAGACATTAGGAAGTCAAGTATGAAATTAAAATAAGCTAGATTGCCACCAGATTTCGCCAAAGAGCAAGACACATCTTTAAAAACTTTGCCATATGTAGTCCAACAATCTGTAGTGTTGTTGCAAAATGGGGGATAGAAAAAAGAAAAACACTACTGGCATTTCTTTGGTTTGTTTTTTTATGTGCCTCTTAATAGACAGAATATGGTGCCCTTTATGGGGCGGGTTTTTAATCTGACGAAAGCAACAAGCACTCCCTTCTTCTCTTGTTACCAACATGGCTACGCCGGAAGATGTCTTGCTATCGAATTAGTTCTATCAGAAGTAGAGAGTATGGTAGGCGGATACTAGTCGGTGCTTTATCCAATCACCTCCAGATTTTTGACAGAAGGCCTATCTTTCTCAAACGTTTTCAACGGGAGCCTTCCCAGATGGAACTGTGAAACAGACTATGTGGAGCAGTTTAATGTGCCGGAGTCAGGTTAGCAAATACACACAACATGCTTAAACATCTACCCATTGAAATAAATGATAGAGTGTTATTTAATCCGCTGTGTCCAACTGCCCAAGCAGCAGCATAACCTCTGTGGAACTATTGTAATGTTAAATATCATTAGTGTCTTATAAATAACAGGCATGTTCTACAAAAACACTGTTTTATGTATAAATATTCTCACAATCTCAATTTGAGATGACTACTTACAGAATAAAAGCATTAAAATTATTTATGTTTCCTTTTGACATTTCACTCAAAAATATTTCATCACAAACCAGTTTTGTGTATGTTATCTGGGCTTCCACCCCTGTTTTTTAAATAGAAAATAGTTTAATTCTATATTAGGAAGAAGATTTAGTCACGTGTATGTTTGTGTTGACAGAGTTTGATTTTATTTTCTAAATTGTATTTACTCAGTTTTCTTTCCTCATTCAATATGATTTGCTATTGTTTATGTTATTTAACATATTCAAGTGAAAGTGTTAAAATCACTTCTTTGTTGGATCATCAGTGGCATTGATATTGATAAAATCTTATCTATTCACATCCCTACTCCTAACACACCCTAAAAAGAACAAACACGTTGCTCTACACATTCAATCATGAAAACCTGGCACTTGACGATCCATCTTTAAATGCATATATATAATTTTTGTAAAGTCCAACTTCTCTAAGTGCAACCATATGGTCACTTTTTCCCCAAGAAATATGTTTGTACCCATTTGGAACAAAGCTTTAATATTCATTTCTACCCAGAAAAAAGATATTACATTCATAAAAAAGTGACCACGCTGAGACCACATCGGGGAATAAACACTGGGGGTGTTGAGCACTGAATGATGGGCAGTCTGCTCTAATCCAGACTTTAAAATACATTTCTTTTATTTACATAAAGCTGAAAAGAATGGCAGAAGTGGTACAAGGCCCCATGGTGATAGGATAAATTATGTTTCAAAGTGAAATAGATCTTCACAAAAACAGTTCTTTTCAAAAGCCTCTCCCAGATCCCCAAAGTGGAACAAAAACTGAATCAATACTTCTTGATCAACAACAACTTCCAACCCCCTACAGATGAAGTGTATTTGAGGTGAGTAAATATTGTACTGCCATTTGTAAAAGGAGTGAACAGCAGAGTGCTTTGTAGTTAAGGCGTACCTTCATGTAAGGTCTTGACCAGTGTGGAGAGCACTTTCTTTCCCTCGGAGCAATTTAGCTAAATTTGGAACATAGCAGAAGCTTTGTAGAGCAATTGTAGCTCACTGGAACAAAGACTCTTGACATGCTTGTTAAAAGAGAACAGACGGACTGGATTAAAATGCACAATGAGGATCTACTTTTCAAAATAGTGGAATACAAGTAGCACTGCCGAAAATCCAATACATTCAAAGGTTCACAGGGCAATTGCATATTCATAAACTGTAAAGTGGATATCATTCCAAGCATCAAAATGCTGACATTTCAATATTTGTCAGGCTTTATTGTTGCATTTTTGTTCCATTTAGATTCGCAGAAGGGTAAACACATATTGAGGTTCAGGTGGCAGAAAGTCTGGTCTAAAATAATAAGCTGTTAACCTCGGGAAATGAATTGAAACTACGCAAGGAGCGATGGAGATCAGCCACAAACATGGCCACTGTAATTGGATTGTGACAAGTGAGCTGTGGTAATTCAAGGAAATTCCCTCTCGCTTTTTTATGATTATTCCTTATGCTGTTTCCTGGCAGTAGAGACAAAAGTAGGTGGGCCATGAATAAACGCTTTATTACCTGCAAACAAATGGAAATCCATCCATGGTTTCTCATTATTGTAGGTGGAATTATTCATTTGCAAAGCGGTAATGAGGTCAGTGAAGTGTTAGTTTGTGTTGGATTCAAGGTATCTCTGTTCTTTGGAAGTGTATCAGCTTGACCTTTACACAGTTGAGTTAAATTACAACTCTGTTCAATATGTCAAAACCATAATGGGTTATTGCTGTTATAGATTCAAAAGCCCTGTTTATACTAGACAGTTTAAGAGGTGCTTCTGTTGTCAAATGGGCAGAAAGAGTCTCAAAATTAAGAAAATGGAATGGTTGCTCTAAGATGGAGCTACACACAGCAGCCTGTTGATTGGGTTACCCCCAATTTCCACTTCAAGCAGCGGACCGGAGCCCCGAGCAGCTCAGAGGAGCATGCGTGAGAAATAAAAGATGGCGCAATAAAAGCCATTGGTAAAGACATGTGGGGGACCAATACAACTGTTTATTCAGAAGAAGGAGCAGAAAACAAGTTTAGTTTGCAATCACTTTGACTTCACAGGGTTTTTCCTCATTACACAGGCCACAAAAAAGCTTTGATTTTGCATATTTTACTTCATTTATTGCTTAATTCATGTATATAAACGAATACGTATATTTAAGAAACAAAAGTCCATATAAGTCCTTTTATTTCTTGTATTACTTTTAAAATCTGGATGCTGTGCTTGTTTGGTTTCCATTCCGGTGTGATCTGATCTGTGCAGATTGATGCGGACTGGCACACATGCAGTGGACTTTACAGTGAGTCCTCAAAAAACAAGAATTGAAAGAAGCAACAGTTAGTCTGGCCATCCATCTTTTTTATTATATACAAAGATTTGGTCTGGTCGAGTTGAATTTCCAGAAGATAGAAGTTGTAGTATGAACTGCTATCTATTTGCACTGCCAGTTGCACTGTTCTGATTTTGCTGTATATATTTTGAGAGTAAGACTATTTTATTCTACATATATTTTTTTGCATGCCCTATTTTATTTTTATTTGATCATAGTTCTATTTTTATTAAATATTATTCTGTGTTCTATGTTGCACCTTACCGCCAAAGTTCCTAGTGTGAATTCTGTTCACTGACAATGGCAATAAAACCTTTTCTGATTCTGAATAGACAACAGGGTCTCAAAATTCACAATATTTATGATACTTTTTGCCGTATTGTAGGGTAATTCTCAATTGATGATGCCTCATCTCCAAGTCCTTATTAAATAATTCATATTTATATTCCAATAGTTTAAGACTTTGAAAAAGTTTGTTTGGAGTTTACAAAGCTGTGAAACTATTTTCTTCTACTGTTAATTGCATCAGTATAGATCAAGATTCTCACACTCTTTACAGCTTACCTTCTGGTTTTTCAGTTTGTTGCAAGATACTTACATTTTAATAGTTTGTTTTAAATTACTTTTTTATCACTATTATTATTAGCAGATGGTGTGATGCCATTGTTTATATAGCTGATGCTGCACTCAGAACGTAACTGCTCTTTACTTGGCCGAGTTGTAACCCAGCTTAGTTCAACCAGTTCATCCTTTTGTCTTTCCCTTAAATAGTGGTCTGGATTGAGCTTGATTAATGGCGACATTGGTTTATTTTATTGCTGTTAAATGTCAATTCTCTAAATTGGCTCATCAAAGGAAGCAGTAACAGAGTCAACACCTTTACCCTTGTCTCTCATGAAATAGTTGCAGTAATATTGAAGGGGAATGCAATTAAATACAATGATATATGTGCTTGGATAGAACAAAATATGTATTGGTTGTAAGACATAGGTACAGATATAACACACTATGATGGAATAACAATTTATATCAGCAATAAGTTCTCCAGCAAATAGTGCTCTTTGTGTCACATGACATGTAAATCATGGGCTACAGTTTCAACATGATCTCAATTACTACACTCATAATGCAAATATATAACAAAACTGACCATAATGTAGAATCAGTGGGACTCGGCCAGGAATATTCCGCCTTGACTTTAATCCAAAATGTTTTGAGAGAATATCCAGCTTTTACATCTCTACTTTACATTCATTCCTAGTAGATTTCTTGGGAAATAAAGCTCAAACTCTTTTAAAAGCTGAAACAGGTGAAAAAAGAGAGTTCAGGTATTGTCTCCCCCAGAATCTCCACTAATGTAAGTGGTGACAATGGTAAAAAATAATAAAAAGAGGTGGCTCTCATAGCACCAAAACTCTGGCCAGCGATCACCCATGAGAAAGCCATCTAACATCAGTGTAAGAGAAGACTTTCCTCCACATCCGTCTCATCACAGAGCTGCTCAGATACATGCAAATCAAGGCCATGTGCTTGAATGTGGTTAACAACTTAAATAATAACCAAACCATAATTATTATAATTATCTATTAAGTACATTTTTTGTCTTGCCGGCATTTCTCTATGAATGACGCAGTGAGTAGACTGACCCAATAGAAGAAAGCCAATTCAAAGCAGCTTTGATGCAGAAGAATTGTGAGTGAGTTAGTCATGTGTAGTCAAGTTGTGGAAAAAGATTTGCAGCGGAAGTAATCTATTTTGTCAAATTAAACCATCTGAAAGAAGGTGTTTGTTCATTCTATAAAATGAAAAATGAAATAAAACAACAGATCTTTGCGGACTGGCTGAAGAGCCAAGGACTGCTCCACAAACAGGGAGGGGACCTCTAGTGTGTACTCCTCAGTGCTCCACGTTTGCCTTCCACATTTTTTCACCTTTTAGGCAAATTTTTATAATAACTAAAACAACATTTTGTACAGTATGATTTCATCATCATTTGTTTTAGCACTAAAAGCTTCTGATACTCACTGTCATCACTTTTGGGCATCTTTTTTGTGGACCCTGGTGTTATGGATGAAAAGGTGCTCATGGTTTTAGGAGAGCTTGGTTGTGACAGGCAAACTGGATCAGATACATATTTAATAATGGTCTTGATTATATGTCACCATCTGAATCACTCAGTTGGACAGCTCGATTCATTTTCATCACCATTTTTCAATGCATCCAACTATGGAACAAGAAAAGTTTACTTTTATAATTCTTGTCCTGTACAATACATCTATAAGTGTAGCTTGCAAATATGTGCAGAAAGTACAGTACATGAGGCCCAGTTTCTACTGGTCCGCACATAGAAATCAATATTTGAATTGATATTATTTTACATGTGTTCACAGTATTCGATATGTTTTATTTTGAAAACTTCAGCTGGAACCTCTTTCCCACACTTAACTCCACTTGAATAATTCAGAGCACTGAGCTAAAATAAACAAAAAAGAATTTTCTCTGGAGAGCTTCTTTGATCAGAGGCTTTCTGGCTTCACAATTTGGATCAAGGGCTTTGCACCTGGATGTGGGTCTACCCACTGTGCAACTCATAAAAAAATGACAGTGAAAAAAATCATTTTGAAAAGGGTTAAGGAAGTTTCCTCCCATCTCCCCGTCTTCTCTAGGGGTTCCTGGCTGGTCTCTTTTTCATTGGCTGTTGGCATCATATGTTTACAGTTGGGTCGGTAATCAGCTCACACTACCCAGTTGCATCATGTTCGACTGACTGTGACTGAGGAGGTGTTGGGTCTGTTCCCCTCAAACCCTTGCAGATTCAGGTCTTCACTCCCACACACTAACAACTTTTTGTGCCAGCTATCTAGTGCAGATTGGTGTAGACTTTGCCCAACTGGAAATCGTGGGTAAAATCTGGCAAAAAAAAAAAATCTTGTGTGCCCTCAGTTTAATTCAGGGCACTTGCCTTTTCTGCTTAATGCAAACTTAAAGGCTGAAAAAAACAAACACAAAAAAAACAACATAAACCATATCCCCTTGAGAATCACTTTTACCAGTAAAGTGCAGAATAAAATGAAAACATATTCTTATATTGTAATTTTATCCTTTAGCACAGTGATCTCTTCCCAAGAAGACACAGAACAGTGGTAACATGTTCCTTTTGCTCCAACAGATAGAACACACAGTTCCACCTTGTTTTAACTGATTGTATCAGTTTGTGCTCTGGATACTTGAGCTGTCTGAATGTCTTTCACAGCCGCCTTTGTGCTGTGGTGAAAGAATGATACAATAGCACCCGATTGTTTCTGGATGTCAAGTAGTGGTGTGCACGAAAAGTCGAATTTGCTGATTTTTTTCAAATTAATTATTATTTTTTTGTTGGCCATAAATGAAATAAATCCATAATAACACAAACTAAAACGAGTTAAACCTATGCAGTAGCCCCCAGTTTCCACTGCACGTGTCTCCCCTCTGCTGTGGTGGTGCAAACATGCATGGGAAATATGAGATGGCACAATAAAAAAAAAAAAACCATAGCATCACTTCACAGGGTTTTTCCTCATTACATTGGGCACAAAAAGCTTTGCTGTTGCAGATTTTATTGCCTTTAATGCTTAATCATGTATATAATCGCATAAATAAGTGAATTAGGAAACGTATTACGTATATTTTTGTATTATTTTGAAAATCTGGTTGCTGTTTTGTTGTGATCTGATCTGTGCGAACTGATGCGGACTGACTCAACCATGGGAGAAAAATAGAACTGCTGTGTATCTCATCCGCTGTGCTACGCACTGTGGGATTACCCCGAATTTCCACTGGAAAATTGGTTAGTGTTGTATTTGATGTGAAAATGGCATCCTCTGCGTAGAGAAGCTTGGAATTACTTTCAACAAAATAATCAGCTCATCGTGAGCAAAATTTGTCAGGTGAATTTAAGTTATCACAATAACACCACGACCAAGAGGAATCATATTAAGTCCAAACACAAAAACATAATTATTGACCCACCACGTGAGCGAGTCAAGAAGCAAACAAAAATGCCTGCCTTATTAAACTTCATTTAATTAAACAAATATTTGAATATTCATTTTTTTATGGGCTTAAAAATTGGAATGTAACATTTGTGGGAAATGCCCATCCTTTCCTTTCACAACCAGATTTAGGGTGCCCATACTGCTTTGCGCACAGCAGCAACTATGTTGGCATCATTGCTTGTAATTAGGGCATGATCTTTGTCTGTTATGCCTCACATATTACTTATCCTTTTTCTGGTTCAGAAGAACTATTGTGCTGGTATTTTGTCCTCCATTAAACTTCCCTGCTTACAATCTTGTAGGGTGGATCTTAAATTCTCTAAAACCTTTGTCTTCTTCCTTAGAGAGAGGTTGCAGGTCAGGCTCCTTGTTATATCCATAGCTCTCTCTCACTCTCTCACTCACTCATTTATGCAAAATTACAAAATAGTATATAAATCTACTCATCTACCTCAATTAATTGATACACTGACACACAGTATAACTGATCTGTATTGTGCCATGTGGTCGACTGCGATTGATCAGAGCTCCATTCAAACTTTCAAAGCTATAATACATTTTCTAAATGTCTTGTGAACAAATCAAACATGCACACCTGGTATTATTCAGGTGAAGAGGTATGTGGGTCTCCTTGCAGCCATTAGTGTTGTATAAGCCTCGAGCACATCCTTCCAGAGCCTCTCGTAATCATGAAGCAATCAGCATAATAGGCACAGGCCTCTTGTCTCCTCCAGGAGATGGAGCTAGTTTGCCAACTCTCCCTGTGTTTTATTTGACATTGGCATCGTGTCTGGTTCCTCTCTGAGGCATCATCCGCTTCTATTCTAGGACTATTATGACATCCTTTGGCTGCAATTAAAAACCGAGAGACGGCCCAGCTGCTGTGATTGGAAATAACTGCATGCACTGGAATGTTTGTTAGCGACGTCACATAAGGACCTATTGCTATTTCAATAATTTTAGCATTTTTCGAATAAATTTGGTAAAAAATAGATTATAATGTTAAAATGGCTTTCTACACATTCCTCAATTAACAACCTGAACGTCCCCTGTACTTTAGGGCTTGCTTTAATTCTTCAAAAGGTAAACTGTTCTGTGATGTTTGGGGATCCTTTGGGATTAATACAGTTAAATTGAACTGATCTGTTAATGTCCACACTTAGTTGTAGTGCTTCAAATGGGGCTTTTAAAAATGATGATTCAGATGCCATTATTTGCTATCTTCTCTGATTGGTTGCTAGAGTAAAATACAGTATCCTTGACAACGTGTAATTCCAAAGCATATGGAATAAACAGAGACATTTTTCCTGTCACAGCTGTCTGTGTTGTTTTCACATTCCTCTCTTTCTTTTCTCCGTCTGGCAGCGTTCAATTACCTGCACACATGACTAAATTACATGACTCCTTGTTGGGTACAACATGAAACACTGCGACACTGTTACAGCTGGCCCAGCCAAGATCTGTATTTTCCACTGATGATTTTGCTCAATTACATTTAAATCAAGCAAAGCACATGTGGGATAAGACTGTAAATTGTTACTGATTAACAGAATTCTTTTTATTGAGACTCGATTACCCTAGAGGCATAGTAGATTGGCAAATGCACTGCGTAAGTAAAACAGAACCAAGTCTTAGAGAATTACTACTAATGACTATTTTGTAGGCTTCACATAGTAGAGAGCAAAGTTTAAGCAACATTTTGCACTGCTACAAAAAAGAAAAAATGAGTGATGATACAAAATAACTCAAGCTAACATGAGGGAAAATAGATTACACTTTTTGGAGTTTTGTGTATGTAATGTTCTAGCATACTAATACTTGGACATACTTATAGGACACTCTTTTGTCCTTTGTTACCACTTACTGGGCTCTGAAGCAACTTAAAAAAGTAAGGCATGTTTGCTTCGTCATAAAAAAATACATATAAAAAATCTAAAAATGAGAGTTTTAGCCATAAATACACTCTATAGCAACATTATGAAGTATGAATTGAAATACTGTTTGGAAACATAACTGGTGTGTAAGCAAAAGCTAAGTAATTTATAGTTAATTATTTTCAATAGAGGTTGCTCATACATAAACCAAAAATGAAAGTCATTAAAAATTGTGCACACATTCTGATAATAGCAGTAGCAGTCTTTCGGTGCTAACCTGAAGGTTATATTCCCATAAATATGTACTTTTTAGCATGCTAGCTTATATTAATTAAATGGTCCCACCACACAAGAACAATCAGCCGTTAAGATGACATTTACCCAGACATTGTACATATTGGTCTGGAGTCCTGGTCTAGGTCATTGTATTCTGTGTTCTGTAAATGTCCATAGATAACACAGTACGTATAAAGGGGCTTGTATGCTCCTTGCTTTATACAGACTGGACTTCTGGATGAAATACAAGTAAAAATCAGGTAATTGATTATTGGCCACCTCATAATATTGGACCACTTAGTCGTACCTTCTACACATTCACTAACAGCACACAGATCAACATATTGTGATACAACATGCTTCCACACTTATCCAGCAGAACATGTTTTCAATGACATTAAGCATGTAGCCTGTAGCATATGCAGTGCTATTACTCCTACAAATAAAACAGGTAAATATTGAGCCACTCAGTGATGTTCTCTAACCAGGTACTGGCATTTACCACGACAAATCCATCTTGTTTATGCACAATTTTAAATTTTACGTATGTAATGCTAATTTGTCCATTGTAAATATATTAATTTAAACTTAACTTCAAGCAGAAAAAATGTTGGGTTTGACCTGCGTTCATGTTTCATGTGATTGTATGTTTTGACCAATGGGCTAAATGGGATGAATGGGGTGATACTGGTGTGGAGTTTTTTAAAGCAACCCTGCATAACTTTCCCTCCACAGACTGTTTTTATGACAGAAGCACCAGTTTAGGACCTTGTTTGTTCTCAAGTGGAGACTATTAAAGTCAGTAAGTTTAGAAAAAAAAAAAGGGTAGGGTCATTTTAGCATATTGTGTACAAATATGACTCTGCTAGGGTCCAATGTATTGCCCTATTACTGCTCCCTTTATTAAAGTGCTATAAAGTGTGTCACTCTCATCAGTGTTGGGTAGTAACGCGTTATTAGTAACGGCGTTACGTAACGGCGTTACTTTTTCCAGTAACTAGTAATGTAATGCGTTCTTTTTTAAAATTCAGTAACTCCGTTTCCGTTACCAAACGTTGCGTTACTCCGCTCCTTTTGGTGAGGTTTCGTACAAGGTTTTCATTACAACGGCGCACAGTTCCTGAAACATTCCAGCGTTCAATAAAGTTTAATTGAATCAAAAACAAAGCATTTAGCGCCGCCAGGTCAGTGCCCCAACCACTCTGGTTAGGTGAGCAGCATGACGGCAGAGAGGATTAGTTTCCAATCGTGGAGATACTCGCACTATTTCAAGCTGGAGAAAAGGGGAGTTAAAAATATACAAGTAACTTGTAAACTGTGCCCTGGGTCGAAGCCGTTGTCGACGGCCAACAACAGTAACAGTAATTTGTTAAAGCATTTAGAAAAGCGACATGCTACGCTTAAACTAACTGCTAAATTAGCATCTGAGCCTGAAGAGTCGGGCGAGCAAGATTCCACTCCACTAAAGCAACAGCGGCTGGACTTCAGACGGACTTACAGCCAGACAGAAGTTGATAAAAAAATTGCAGGGTAAGTTTAATTTTTATTTGGACCTCTTTAGCACTATCAGATTATTGTTCCATGATTATAGTGGTAAAATTTTTACAGATTTTGGATTTCCCCCCTCAGATATGTGGTGGAAAACATGCTGCCGATTTCCACGGTAGAGGACCCGTCTTTCAGGCACATAATCGGCATGGTGCCATGCACAGGTAATAATAATAATAATAATAATAATAATAATAATAATGAAATGTAACTTGCATGCAAGCGAAACATATGTGTTGCTAGGGCAACCGTCATTGTTTACTGCTCGTGTCCCCACTGCAATCACACAAGCAAGAAAGGATAGATTAACTGTGTTTGGACAGGTTTTTTTTTTTGACAAGGCATGATTTTTCAGGAAAAATTAAAGAATCTATTCTATATTGCAATACTACTTTGAATGTGATTTAATTTAATTCATTTATTTAATAGGGACAATGCAGGTTTATGATCACGTTCACTCATTACAAACAAAATAATGTGACTAATGTTCTGCATACAGAGATTATAGCTATTGCAAGTTTCCATCTCCCATCCCTAGTTAGGCTTGTAGAAAAAGAAAACAAAAAAGAAAAACAATACAAAAATACATTACGTTTTCAACATACACCGCCACGTCCCATTTACAATTGTCAACTTGCGTAAGAGCACCCTATTTACAACGTTTAAATCATTTCTGGTTGCAGGTGATTAAAAATGCATACATGTCTGTTTTTGCTTCAACCAGTCTTTGATATCTTTAGTAAAAATCTTAATATCTTGAATTGTTTTTATCTCACTTGGTAGAGTGTCATTTATTATGTTTAAATTATTGATTCAACAGGTGGCACAAGGCAGATGGGAAGGAAAACCTTCTCCAACTACCTGGAGAGAGAGTACGCAAAGATGGAAAACGAGCTCAAGAAAGTTTTTGAAGATCTACAATATATCTCGACCACTGCAGACATTTGGTCCACCCAAAACAGGAGCTACTTAGGAGTGACAGCTCATTGGATAAACCCAACTACTTTGAAACACGAGAAAGCAGCTTTGGCTTGTAAACGGATTAAGGGCAGTCACACTTATGATGTCATTGCTAGTGAGATAGACAATATTCATTCTCTGTATGGATTGTCAACAAAGGTCACAGCCACAGTTACGGACAATGGCTCAAATTTTGTAAAGGCCTTTAAAATGTATCAGCCCCCTGTAGATGATAGTGATGATAGTGGTGATGATGATGATGAGGTTACCTTCACAGATGTTAATGATGTGCTGGATGCTCCAACAGAGGATGGGATTGCCTTGCCCCCCACACCTGAGGTGTGCCTCTCACACTATGAACTTGGTGTCATGCTCCGATATTGAAAAATGGCTAACTTCAAATCTTTCAATGAAAGGAATATACCGGAGTGCTACAGCAAAGTGCACTGCACTTTGGAACAAGGCAAGTAGGTCCACTGTGGCCTCTGAGATAGTAGGGGATGTGTTCTCAAAAAAGCTCTTGGTTCCTTGTTCGACAAGGTGGAACTCTTTTCAGAATGCTGTGGAAAGGATAACTGAAATTCCTCTTAATGACTTAAGCACTATCTGTGATCGTTTAGGCCTAAAGTGTTTTAGTGATAGAGAACTCCAATTCCTGAAAGAGTACTGTTCCATCACAAGGCCACTCACTACTGCACTGGACATTGTACAAGGAGAGGACAACTGTTACTATGGAACCCTCCTGCCAGCCCTTGAAGTGTTGATGGCCAAGACACTAGAAAAAAAGGAAGGTCTGACTGTCGCAATGGGCCTACCTGATGCCATAGTTCAGGTAAGAAGCATTCCATCAACACATAGAAATGTATGTATTTTACCAAGGACATTTTAAGACACTGCACTGGTAAACATATTGGTAATATGGTTGTGAGCTTGTTAGCTTCTTTAGCTTGTTATCGAAGTCTTCATTCAGAGTATTGTATCTTTGATTTTACTCAAAACGGAATCTTACATATAATACCCATATCAATGTGTGTTTGCAGGCTATCAAAACTAGATTTTCCTCCGTCTTGGAAAGTGAAGATGCCATGATAGCAGCTGCCTCGCTTCCTATGTTCAAACTGCGATGGTGTAAAGACCAAGTGAAGAAGGAGATGGTGAAGGGATACCTAGCAGCTGAGTGTCACAAGGACAAGGTTACCCCTCAGCCTGGCCCTGTGCAACAACCAGAGGTACCAACAACACCAAGCACCTCCAAAGCACAGGACTTTTTTAACTTTGAGGAGGAGGATGACACCTTCAGTTCTGTCGAATCTGAGATAATATCCTACTTGAGAACGACTGAAACAGGGATGGATGTGCTCCAACGATTTCCCACAATAAAGGCAGTCTCTCTAAAAAAAATGCTGCGACTCCATCTAGCGCCCCTGTTGAGAGGTTGTTTAGTCTAGGAAGTCTGGTACTGTGTCCCAAGAGAAACAAGCTCAAAGACAAAAGGTTTGAGAAGCTGCTTCTCATGAGATATAACCACTGGTTTCAGCGCTAACTCTCCACTCAAACACCGATGGTGTAAATGCTAGCCAACCTTCAACTTAAACATTAATTCAGATATCTGCAAGTAAGCACTTTTGTTATTTTAAATAAGGGAGTTCGCCCTTTGCACTTTTTGATAATGATCTATATCAGCGCACTGTGTTAGTCGGCTTAAAATGCTGAAATGAAATTCTTTAAGTGTGACTGGCTGAAATAAAAAGCATTGAAAAATACTTTGGTGTTTGTGTTGGTGTACAATGGATAATATTCCATGGCTAGTTAGTAGTTAGATTCAGTGATGTGGATGCAAATGAACTGAAATGGTCGGTTTCATCAACAGTTTGTAATATAGCATCAGTACAGACTGAAATAAGGGCTAGAGGGGAGTTCAATCAGTCAACCTTTATTTAATGATTGGAAAAACGTTTAAAAGTAACTAAAAAGTTACTTTTTCAGTAACGCATTACTTTTTTGGTTTAAGTAACTGAGTTACTAACTGAGTTACTTTTTCATGAAGTAACTATTAACTGTAACTAGTTACTATTTTTCAGTAACTAGCACAACACTGACTCTCATAATGTCTTGTAATGGGACCGCATCCCAATGACAGAAAAGTTATACTGGAGGTTTCAGTCCAGCTGAGGGTACTGTGCCAGTGAGAATATATCATTTTGGATTAAGAGTTATGCGGTGCTTCTGGCTAAAAGTTACGCAGGGCTGTTTTAAGAATCCCATTTTGTCTTTGCACACGTGTCACATTAGGATTTCAGTTTTGTGAAACACAGTTATACTTCTGGACAAGAGTTCCAGCCCTTGGCCTCGGAGGCTGGCTGACTCCTGACCACTCTCCTGCACCTCCTTCTTTCCAGGGATGATTCCATGCACCTGAGTCTCGGCTCTTTAAAGGCTCCTTGCGTACCTGCTTTCCCTCTCTGCTCTGATCTGCTTTGCTGACGGCTCTTCCACTGCCCTGCTCTGCCTGCCCATCCAGCATCTTACCTCACCACGGAGATAACTATGCACATTTAAGTTTGGTTAAGTTCTTTTATTTGTACATCCCATACTCCTAAAAATAAACAACGCAAGCATCTGCACTGCAACACTGACAATGACTGTCACAATAACATGACATTTGCATTTGATTTACTAGGTTTACGTTACAACACAGTAAAGGTTTCTTGTGCACTGTTAGTCGTGGCATGGTCTCCCCTTTTTTGTTATGGCCCTGATCCAATCATAAACACATCTCCAAAAGAAACTAGAATGCTGTGGCATGTATACGTCCTGGTTTCTGATAGATGTTAGTAAACAGTGCTTGTGCAAATCCAGTAGAGTGACACAAAATAAAGTCACTTATAATCAAGCTTTACTAACCATGTGATAAACCTTTGCAGTTTGTTCAATACCTTGGCCATTTTTGTGATTAATTCTTCCAAAATTGACACTGTTTAGTTGGTTGCTTGAAATGTGGTATATATGGTATGTTTGGTTATGTGCCATTCAACAGCATTCAGTTCACAATGCTTTAAATTCAATGTCATACAGGGATTTGACTAAGCTGGATAATCAAGTTCATGTAAAGGCACTCACTGAAAGCCATGCTCCACACTCATCTTTCACCTATAAATAATTCGGAAATAGACACATCACATTTCAGCGATGAAGCTGGAAAATGGAAGACTTTTGGGTGAAGTGGAGTCAAAGAAACTGAACAAAGCCATTCAGCTCAAACCACCAGGGTATAGTTATTCTTAGTCGACCAAGCCAGACAATGAAACCTGAAGCATGCATCGTGTTCACCACTCGGCAATAAAAGGGCAACAGCATCAGCCGATACAAAGAGCAGAGACTCTTCCACGTCACTGCACTGTATTTCATGGGAAATATACCTTTAGTTTCAGATAAGGGACTTTTAGCCCATCCTCGATCCCTTTGTTTCATCTCAGCTCTTGTTAAAAATTTAAACAAGCCTGACAATTCCTGAAAAGTGCAACCTACCATGAAAGAAGAGGAAGCACACGGGAGCTAGTTGAAAGGAGAAAACCCAGAGAGACGTGAAGAGAACAATCTACTTGGTAAATGCACGGTCCTCAGAGAGGACAGACGTATAGATTTATGTCAAACGGCATCCAGAAATAGAACGGTGGAAAAGTTTAGACGTTCACACCTCAGCGAACTTTAAAAATGATTCAAAAAGTCAAAATTGGTTGAGGCTGGAGTCAGGTGCGTTCTGTCAGAAAGAGTCTCCGATGTCTTTGTTTATTGATCCAAAAATCTTATTTCACAATCTGATAAACCTGCAGTCTGTCTGATAAATACAATATCTACCGGGTCAAGCCTCTGCCCGGTAAATAAAGAATGTAGATCCACTTATAAGTCCTTACAATCAGTTTAGTCAGTTTTTTTTTCTTTGCAGGTATTCTGTTTAAAGGTCCTCAGCTCTGCTCTTTCCTATAATAATATTTTAGGTTATACTTCTGTGAATTTCCACTCTATGACTTTTATCGCCCTGGTAGTGCACAAAGTACTTTCTGCAATCTATGCTACACTCTATATCACAGCTACACGCACCTACTCTAACTTTTATTGCAGTAGATGAACTCACACTTTACTTCACTTCAGCCACTCAATTGTTCAATATATTTTTACACTTTGCATATTTTATTATATTTTTGTAAATTTGAAAGTGAGAGAAATGGTTTCTTGTATTTGTTCATATGAACCACTGTTGTCACTGGTCAAAGCTAAACAAGCCATTGCAGTTAATTAATTACTATAATAAAAAAAGCTTTGATATATAAGTGCAGGTATACACTATTAATTGTTTGGTTAGTATAACTTTATTTTGTCATGTTTTAACAAGGATTATTCAACTAGTCATTCAAATGTTCTAATGCTGAAAAGCAAACAGACACTTTTAAGTGCAGAATACAACATTAAGTAATCATCACATTCGCCTATTTATTTATTTTTTAATATTAATTCTGAAGCTGAAGAATGTATCATTTTACTGGATGATTTATGGCAATAACACACATTACACAGTAGAGGCATGTATGTAACATCTAATGCATTCAATAAGATCATTCCAAAATGTTACAGGTTTAGATTTTAGAAAGATTTTCCAATACATTTTGAATTCTATCCCAAGTGAAATGCATTTTTGTTTCTTTTTATTTTCACAACCCCCTTCACTCCTCCAGACTCCTCGAAGTCAGTCATCAATATAAAGCCAAAGTCAAAGTAGCACATTCCGTTTATGGCTGAAGGCAGTTGAGAGCTATTTATTTCAGTGTTTCATATCAAAGCCCAGTGGATTCAAGAGATACATGACCTAGTTTTGGGTGACTCCCCCAAAGTTCACGATCCAGTCAGTCTGTGTATTGATTACATCCACTATGGCCACTTGATCAATCAGGGGCACCTTCTCTACTCCCCGAGCATCGATTACCATTGTTCGTCAGACACATGATGGAAAGGCTTGTGGAGAGAAATGAACAGTGTGCCGCTCTGCGCTGTATTTTAGCTCGTATTGACTCCCTCCAGAAGGAGCGTAATTGTTTTTAGTAGGCTCCTAAAATCAATTACGAATCTTGAGTTACTTTGTAGCTTGTGGCTAGAAATGAAAACTGCATGTGAGCCTTGTTAGTGCTATACTGTTTCTTATTAGTGAATCCCTCAGCATCACATTGATGCACTGTCTAGGATCCAATACAAAATATACAGTATAGAGCCTACTTGTGCAGTAGTGCAATTTAAAAAGATTGAGTTTAACACATGATCCATGATGTGATGTGATCCTGTTTCATGCAAAAAGGTATAAATCTCATAATATGTCAAATCATATATCTCCTTATTTTAATATTCCCAAAACAACACATGAAGACAAGATATCAATAAAGAAAAATTTGACTTGCGCTTAAGTAGTAAAACAGTAGTACTAGCTCTTAAGTAGTAAAACAATGTCATTAAAGTCCCTATACTTAGTCCTCCCTAAGTATAAGCCAGTTATGAGTTTGTAATACAGTTTGGGGGCTTATTCATAGGGTAAATGCATGTATGTATTGTAATAACTGGATGTAGGACCAAAGCCCTGTCACCTCTTCCACAGTGGCCACTCATCAATTTTTATTTTATTTTGTGTCTATTGTAATGTCTAGTACTTCCTCCTGAAACCTGATGTTGGTGAAAGACCACATGGCTGAGGGCTGTGGTGCCTTTTCCAGAGGTCTTTTTTTTTTCTTTTTTACAGTAGCCCCATTCACACTCCCACTGTGTCGAGACTTTATCTTGACGTTATCTGGCGTCGCTGCTTGTGTGACCACAATCCACTGAGTTTTCTCAACTGAAGGATATTGTGCTTGCAGCCAACTATATCCTCCAGTTGGTTGTCTCATATGAATAAATTCTGCATCTACTGGAGGAGAGCCAGGAATGGGCATGTTGTTGATGCACATGTGTCATGTGACTGGTGCAGTAAGGATAGTGCAATGAGCGCTATGTGCACGTGCATGTATAGGTCAAATGGTAACTCTAACGTATCCCAAGTGAATGAATGTATCCCTAGTGAATGAATGTGAGGGTGAATAGTTGTCTGTCAATGTTAGTCTCTAAATGTCAGGCCTGCGACTAACTGGCCATTGTCCAGTGTGTACCCTGCCTAAGGCCCAAAGCTGCTGGGATAGGCTCCAGCCACACAGCCACAAAAATATATATATATATAAATCATGTTCGGATAAAGAAACCATAAATCTGATGTAATGGAAAAAATCATGTCAATGTATTCTTATTAGCTCACACTCATCTGCTGCAGACAACATTTATCCATGCTGTGCTCTGCAGACACAAACAATGAACAAATTCAAGTTCACCAACTCCCTTTTGACCACTCAATCCAGTGTGTTATTATGAGTACAGTAGAGAATCCTGCAGGTGAGATGCTGTGCGGTAGGAAGAGGAGGTCTTTGAAGGCTGTCCATGCCAGTTACCAGTGCTTCAGGTTGGATGTAGTTTCAAAGTTGACAGCTCATCAGGTTGAGTGACAGGTGTTGGGCTTTGACCTCTTTGCACAGAGTTTGACATATGAACCACTGGTGTTTCAGGAAGTATAGAATCTAGTTTCATATGGACTTGCTTGCATATCATTAACAGGAAAAAAACAATCATTTAAGGAAATTACTAAAACAAAAAACTGAAGATAAGAGGCAAAGCAGCAATCATTACACATTACTGTGTGTGGAAGCATTTATGTTTGTGTCATTGTGTGTCTAAATGTTTTTCTTTGACCAGTCTGACTCAAGTCAGTGCAAATCCACATCCCTGGCCACATATGAGTCTGTTATGGCATTGTATGAGCAGAGCCAGGTAGTTGCGTGATTTGGGAAAAAAAAAAAAAAAAGGTGCACGCCTTCTATTTGATACCTACATCAATTTTGTGGCACTGACCTTGAGTTTTTGCCTGTTGGGTGGCTCTGTGTCAGGTTTTCTTTTTTGAAATGTGTGGGTTTGAGCTCCATCTGTCCAGTTTTTCTGTGAGTAGGAACTTTAGGTGCATGTTTTTTGTTTATTTGTGATTTATTTGTTTGTTTGTGTTTTGTTTTTTTTTTGTGCCGTGTGACTTTCTTACAGAAAATAAAGAAATAACTCACTGATGTGGGCATTTAGATTGAAGGTTTTGTGTTTTATTTTGTATGTTTAGATTTTTTCAGTTATGTTTATCATGTAAACAGTGGCTCCAGTCTCTTGCAAGGGTTAATATTGTTGATCAAATGACCATAATCAAAGCAGGTTAATGAACCCGTGTAACATGTTTTTGTTTTTTTTCCTCTCCACGACTGCATTGTGCAGGTAGAACAGTTCAACAGTGTTCTTTTAAAAAGCTTTTAGAGTGATAGGGCAAAAGAGAAACCCTTTACTTCATTTCAATAAAATATTTCCACAGACAAAGCAATCTAGCTTTAGAGCAAAAGGCATTAATCAGATGAAAGAATCCATGGTTACCACTAAATCCTTCAGCTCTGGAGTCCTTTGACTAAACTTCAGAACAAGCCCAATGGTTTTGGACTGAAAAAGGATAATTCTTTTCATCAGGAGTCTCTCACATCTTCATTCAGACCGTGGCATCTTATTTGACTTATAGAATGGCTTCCTCTACAAATAATTACAATAATCTCTCCAGGGCTGAAGAAGTTTTCTCTGAAACTATTAACCTTGGACACCTGAGCCTTCGATGTTGTATTTTTAACTTTATTTATCAAGGTTAATTGTTTTGCTGACCACCCATGCAGTTTATCAGTACTCCCCTGCTCTACCTCAGTGCACTCAACACAGCATAAGCCTCTCACTTCTTTATAGTACTTCTCTGAATCACTGCCTTTATATAGAAATGAAGGCTAAGCTCAGGTTTTGAGAAGATGGTTAATAAGTGGTTGTAAATTAAACTGCAAGTGGAGTATGCAGTTGAGGTTGAATTAAGAACATTTGGTTAAGCGCTTGTTAGGAATCTAGTCACCAACAAACAATAATGGTTTGTATTGTAGGCTTGGCTCAATAGTCAAATAATAATTTACTTGTAGAACAGCCAAGGGGTCATTTTTATCCCTAACCACAACAGTTTTCTAGTGAAATTCCACTAATAAAATAATGAGTCTTGTATCCGCATGTGGTTTTTATTTTTCTTATTTTATTTAAGTGAGGTTATAACTGTGTTTTTATGTCTGAGTAGTAGTTAATGTTAATGTTAACATGCCGTTTTCATTGCTAGACAACTGCAGAATCCTAATGTCCTTTATATTATATAGAGAGTTTGGTTGAAAATCCGTAAATAATCAAATTTTATGTATTTTATTTTTTAGTACGTTTGGTCATTTAGAATAAATCTGTATTTTATAGTTTTTTTTTTTAATTCTCGTGAAGACAGCAAATGTGTGTTGCAGTTACATTGACCCATTAAGGTAAGGATTGTGGAAATTAGGTGTAAAAGCAGCTTTATAGAATTGTGTGTAAAATTTTGCTTTGTAAAACTGAAATGGTAGGACCATTTAGTGTATTTTGTACAGCAATGACTCTGCTAGTGTCCAGTGTATTGCACTTTTTTTCTTTATTATGTGTTTGGTGTGTTTGTGCACCACCCTCACATAATCTCTTCCCATATGCCACTGTCCAGGTGAAGGTACTGTGTCAAGGAGATAATAATAATTTTTCTATTATTCTTCTATAATAATTCTACTGATCTCATGTCTGAGAACCATCAAAATTATTTTGAGAATATATATTTTTGGGCTAAATGTAAAGGGTGGCTTTAAACAACTGCCTAAGAACTTTTCTAAATCTACAGTTGGAATAGAAACACTCTGGTATCTCCAACTGTACACTCTTGTGTCAGAAAATCTGGTAGCATTATTAACCTGACACTTGCTTGGTGCCACTTGTGCATCCAACCTGACAGCACATTTAAACCATGTGTGACGATGACATCCCTTTGTTGCCACACTCCAATCGCTCGGGCTGCACCACATTATTATACACTTTAATTCACAGCGGCTCATCTCCGACAGGCCCGCTCTCTCCTTCAGATGCATCTTTAAAAGGAGATTAATCACTGGGGACTGGCGTGTTGAGATGCCGAGTCCACCTGCCATCGGAAATGTACCGTATCAATCAAACGTACTGCACTAATGATCATCTTGTGCAGGCTCCTGCAGAGGGGAATTGCTGTCCCCCTGGCGCAGTCATTTGCGTCGATCTACAAGCTCTATAGCGCATTTGGCCTTCTCCGCAGCTCTAATGGCCATGTCGCTTTGTCGCCTGCCGATCAGCTCTCCTCAGCTAAAGATTAATTCCCCGTTTCGCTGTTGAGAGCCCTTATGGTGTTCTCTATGAATTTGTTCCCAAATGAGAAACAGTCAGAAATAGTGAAAGCGCGTGAACGGAGGGAGCACTTCAGAGCAGACTAGAGAAAGAGAAAAAAGGCCAGGCGAAGTTCACTGGCAACACAAGCTGCATTTGAACTTTTCACAGTGCCTGATTGGGCTCCAAATGTGCTACGTCGCTGATTTCACCAGCAGTTTTTAGTTCCTTTTTTGAAAAAAAAAAAAAAAAGAAAAAGGCTCGAGCCTGTAAGCAACTGCTGGTCCACTGCCAAAGTGAGAAATGCAGAGGAATTTTATCAGTCATTTCACTAACAGCGGGAGCCAGCTTTTCTTCAGGATAAAGTAGCTTTGCTGCACATGCCCTGACAGTTTTTCACTTCTCTTTTTCTGTTATACTGGCACAAAACCATAGTACAGCACATTAGTAATGCATTTCATTTCATTCTGTGCACGCATTTCTCCTACTTTCTAAGCTGCAAATGCAACATGTATACGTCTAAATCAGGGTTTCCATGGACACATACAGACTACATCAAAGATTAATAGGCCTCTCTCTCTCTCTCTCTCTAGACCCTCAAGTGATGTCATCAAAAAGATACACATCCACGGCAGCAACAAAAGCAGTACTTATAGTACGGTGCAAGTTAAAGACACTAACTCTGATACTTAAGAGGCATTAAAATATAATAGCGGTGTACGGTAGCAGAGTGGCTAGCGCTCCTGCTTCACAGCAAGAAGGTCGTGAGTACAAATCACAGCTGACTCAAAACATCATCAGCTAACTCTGCTCTTTCTGAGGAGTCTGCATGTCCTCCCCATCTCCCAGCACCCTGGCCCTTGCATGTATAGATCAATTGGCAACTCTAAAGTAGCCCTAGTGAATGAATGTGAGAGTGACTGGTTGTCTGTCAATGTTCATCTATAAGTGTCAGTCCTGCAACAAACTGGCCTTTGTCCAGGGTGCACCCCACCCAAGGCCCCAAGCTGCTGGGATAGGCCCCATTGCACTTGCAACCCCATTCATTTTCTACCGCTTAGTCCTGCTAAGCGGTAGAAAATGAATGAATGAATGAATGAATGAATAAAATATAACATGCATGTGAATAATGACTATTTGTTTTGCTGCTTTGCTAATCCCTTCAAGCTGAGCTCTGGCAGGCACTTCCAAAGTGCGTTATGGCATGTCTATTTAAAATAAACTTTCAGTGATTTTAGCTGTTGTAGCCTAAATATTGACATTCAGTGAATATCAAGCCTCTCTGTAATGTTGTGTACCCATTCACTTGCAGCACACACATAGACATTTTTTACCATGGGTTTCTTTCTTTGTTATTTATGTTTCTGGGCCGTGAGTCTGACACAAATCTGTACAGTTATGTGTTGGTAATACTGCTGACTCTTTCTTTTGGAAAAAGCTTATTCTTATAATCCTTGTTTCTCATTTTTTTGTTGCTCACAAAGAACAGAAAAGAAACACTTTCTGGCACTTTGTGGCCCAATGCCCATTCGGAAAACAGGAAAAACAGAAAGAAGCAGCCAACCATTTCTTTGTTTCCCTTTGTGCTCCCCCTATTGTACACCTTTGGTTATTTATAAAAACAGAATCTGGTCATATTTTAATTATACATTAGACATATACAGCTAGAAATAAATATTAAGTAATGGAGAATGAAGTACAGAGGTAACTGCAATAGGCTGGATAATACTACAAATTTAAGACATTAGAAAATTTCAAATAATGAATAAAAAGTACTACCATTCACTGCTATAATGGCTGATACATTTGACTGAAATGTTTATGCAAACCAATACAAGCCATAACTTACTTGATGTTTTACACTTCTATGTGGCTTGCAGAATGCAGTAAATTCCTGATTCCGGATGCAGAAAGTCAACCAGTTAATTCTCACAAATCCACCGAGTTCCATTTGCAGCATATTGCTGATCCCCATTTACACAAACGTCATTGCTCTCTCCTGTCAATCTCCTCCAGTCTCGAGGTGAAATGGACAGTAAATTACCGTAAGTGTGAATATGTTTGTCCATACGCATTAGCTGAGCGGCTGTTGACACGTCGCCTGCTGCGAGACACTCAGTCCCCTAAGACCCGAACCCAGCAAACTGGAGAGGAAACAGATGGATGGAACGCTTTTCATAACAGCTCTTAGGAGGGAATGGCTAAAGACGATGTGAAATAAAAGAAGTAATGGTTATATGTTAGACTTGGACAACAGATTCTCCAAGCACATTTTTATTTTTAAGTTTAAAACATTAACTTTTGGAACTTCCCTGTCTTTAATATACATATGCTAGGTTGCTTATTATACGGATTGTATTATGTAATGTTAAATTATCTCCAATAAATAAGACACCTTCAGAAACCCCAGAAGTATACTATAAAATATTGTGATCTAATGGAAAGTTCCTAATTTTGTGTAGTATGTTAACGAGTATTTCTACCATAT
>JAWCTZ010000923.1:0-28106 GCA_036850595.1 Rhyacichthys aspro | reverse complement strand
TTATTGGTGAGACTGAGGTGTGACTGAGTGTGGCTCCTGTAGCAGTGATGGAAAAAACTGCTGCACAACGGCTTTGGTTTTAATTTAAATAAAGTTTTCTTTCCTCCAGGCTGTTGAATTTGTTTTGTGTCTTTTTGTTTTCACGGGGCAGATAAAGACGTATTGCTCCATTTGATTCGTGCTGCAACATGTGCTCATTACTAAAGCCTCAGTGTGTTGTCAATGACTCACTGAAAAAACATACTGTGAAGGATGAGATTTAAAGTGATATTCCCCATTTTTCTTGAGATATTCTTGAGATTTTTAAAAAGTGGAACTATTTTTTAATTCATAAACCAATACTATTTCTAAAACAAGGCACAGCTGTTGCATTTAGCTTTCTATTTGAAATATAACTGGTTTAATTTTCTTCAATACTTTGCCAAAATATGGTTTCTCTGTCCAATGAACAGACTACAGTGTTTAGCTCTGTTGTAGGTACCAGATGGTCCCGGGGTTGTTAACGTCTCGTGTTGATAACGTCAGCAAAAAATATTTTACAAGGTCTTCACTAAAAAAATAACAAGCATTGTAATAGTAATCAAAGACAGAATAAGCATGGCCTGTTTTGTTTTCAAATTGAATATGTTTTGTGGCTACTGTATTATTTACTAATCTCTGAATGAGTCTGGAAAATAATCAAAAATGATAATATGTGATTACGGAGGGTTGTTCGGGTATTTGTTGGAGTCAGATAAAGAGCAAACCTGAGGTGAATCTGCAGCTCAAATAAGCACCTTAAACCTTAAATGTCAAACTTCCTGCAAAAAAAAAAAAAGAATGTTTACTTTATTAATAACTAACAACTGTGTAAACTCGACAAAAAAAACAGGGGTAGCCTTTTTAAAGCGGCCAAAATGGGGTTTAATATGAGGCCGAAGTGGCTTAAATTGAAGTTAATTCACAAAATGATGCGTGAAAGTAAGGCATAAAGAAGAAAATTCATGTTAAAATCAAACAGATGTGATGTAAAAGCTGCCCGAGTGTCACAATCTTCAGAAAAATCCTTATTTATGTTCGTGGCCACTCACTACTTTGAGTTTAATACCACTGCGTTAAATAGTCGTATATTTCTAGAGTATTTATGAGTATAATGAGGGTAGAAAGGGTAGAAACACAACTTAGACTTCAATCTGACCGACCAATCATAACCATTTATCTATTTGGATTCAAAGGTACCAAAAGTTGAGAGCTTCCCAAACGCTCTGAACCAGACTCAGAGAAGCAGGATCTCAGTTTAGAAGAAGTACACAGACATTTCTTTATAATTTTTGGAGTCTGGTGGTGCTCTGTGTAAAAATACAGCTGTGAAAACGCACTATAAAACCAAACATCCGTGTTTAAAAGCCTCGATGAACCGAGATAGACAAAACCTCACAACCACGAGGCGGTAACTTCATTTGGCTCGTGTTTCCGATGATGCAACCCCAGTGCAAACGCAGCCCTCAGCACCTGCTCTCAGCTCCCACAGGCTTCACTCCGGCCTCTACAGCTTCATAATTGATATTTCCAATCCCCATGAAACAGCTCAGAAAGCCTGCTGCACTCACTGAGCTAAAGACTTATTAATTAAAGCACTGAGGGTTTGGATTTCACCTCGGCCTGATCTCCCCCACGAAGCAGAGATAACGTGGTTTATGAATAAAACTGAAGCTGTAGAGTTACTGCAGTGGAGTCCAAAACTGCTTAGTGTAATCACCTAAAAATAACACTCTTTGCACTTGTCTGTGTTGAGGAAATAGATATTTAAAGCTCTAAAGTCAGACCTAAAACACGCCCAGAACTGACAGTACTGCAGCATCATTGGACACAGCAGCAAAGTTAGGACATGGTTCGGCCGCTTGGAGCAGTTCATGATGGATTTATGTCCAAATTTACTTCCAAATGACACAAGAATCCAGCTGGATCTATAAGGTTATCTATTGGATACTGTATAAATTATTATCTACAGTTTGTAAATGGCAACACACTTAAAGAAAAAACAGGTGCATTGACACAAGCTTCATGCTACATTTACCACATTTTACAAATTTTTTTTTTTTTAGGATATGGCTTTTTGTACATTTTTACAATCACTGAACTCACTATTTACATGTGCAAGCTTCTCAATGCTGTGTAAACGTCCTTTATGGAGCACACAGTGATTACATAGTCTCTGTGTATTTGTTCCTGTCTGCTTCTCCAAACTGCGAGTGTGCTGACCACTCTACTCTAATAAATTAGCCCCAAAAGCATCTAATAAAAGCATATTTACAAAACACTGAATTGTCTCTTCAAAAATGCCCCTCTCTAAAGTTTAAAAGACTCCTTTGCTTTTCCCACAGCCTTTGATCGACCTCCAACCGGTTCCTTAAATATCCCAGACCCTAGAGTCACAGGTCAGTTTATCCACAGTTCAATCTTAGAGCTTTCCCAAACCTCACTTCCCTCAGCGGCCACCAGAGGGCAGCACAAGCTTCCAATTTAATACCATTAGGACCCTGCGTTACAAAAAGATGGAAGAGACACTTGTCAAGAACATTTTAAATCAGTTCATGACATTAGTAACACATTTTGGCAGAATTACACGTCTACTGGCTTCAGGATGTTGTGACTGTGGATATTTTTTGACATGTCAGGTTTACACTCTCTTTCATCAGCCTCGAACGTCTGCAAAATCACACCAGATTAGCTTCGTTTGAGAAAGAAAAGGAGTGAGGGAAATTGTTTTAACTGCACGTGGCTGTCCTCAAAAGCACTCATCCCATAAAGAGGCAGACATTTTAAAATCCTTCAAACAAACAGAGAAGAGAGCAGGTAAAAAACAGTAAGAAAACAAAACTGTGAACAAAGCCTAATACTTATCTGCTCATAAAGAAAGCCCAGTGCAGATTTTACAAAATGTACATGTGCTTCTGGTTTGGTGCTGTCACAGATCAACAAAACCAACAGTAAACATTGCAGTTTCCTAGATTTATTTGGGATTTTTTGCTTTAAAGCCAATTGCACTTTATGAAAAAATGTATCATTGTGTTCTTTGCCTTCTTTTCTTCCTTTTCTTGAAGCTTTTTCTCATAAATGCACTCTGATTTTGTGACTAGGGTGACATTTATATATTTTTTCCTTGAGTTAAATGTATAATTGAAGGTCTCTGTTGTATCACAAATGAAAAAAGCAGGTTATAATGTTTGTATGTGGCCTTTTTAAATGCATCACTCGTTGTTTTGTAAATTTAAAGCAGCAGACATGTTTTCTGTGTTGTTACGATAGCGGTAAAAGTTACACTGGAGGCTTCTGTCCAGCTGAGGGTTCTGTGTCAGTGAGATAAGCTTGATTCTACCAATCTCGTATCTAAGAAACATCAAAATGATTTAGAGGATGTATATTTGGGGGCTAAAAGATACACAGTGCTTTAATGATGAAGGGATGATATCTAAAGAACAGAGTTGTCAGCTTAACATTAGTTTGAAAAAGCAGTGATGTAAAAAAAGTTCCTTTAGAGGCACATTTAAAGTTAAAGCTGCATAAATGTCCCTGATGTTGTCATTTTTGGACACAGGACTCTCCAAAATCAGTTTTTGCAGCCCTGAATCTCCAAAGTAAAGAATAAATGAGGTGACATCATTCGATTTCACAAACAGTAAGTGTATTTTTGGTCTAAAACAACCTGGTTTTACACACTGTTGCAGATGTGTTGGCAGAGTGAAAAGACATTAAGGCACAAAATATCTTTAAACATGACCTGGCTGTACATACAAAATCGGTTACAAGTTTTATCGACTCGATTCTCATTCCAAGGCACAAAAAGATCTCCCAAAACAACAAAATAATAATACAATATTGATCAAATGTACTGTGTGTACATATTCCACATGAATAAATAGGTAAAAAATGCAGCAAAGATGTGATTTGTCCTGAATAAAATGAATTTAAATGGACAGAAAAATAAAAAAAACCCAACTAAATGCAGCTATATAAACAGCATTTTGCATAAAAGACTATTTTAAGTCTTTTAAAAGATTATTTTTGGTATTGTCTTTTTGTTTTGTACTGGAAAAAAACAGTTTGAGGAGTCCATTCACAAAAAGCTTCATTAAACCCTCCTCCTTTTTTGTCTCTTTGTTCAAAGTCCACTGTTTTTCAAATAAAATCACATTGACAAGTCTTTCTCTCACATTTCTTCTTCAGTGCAGGTTTAAACTTCACGTCCAGCTCCACTTTATAGTCTCTCAAACTCAGGATTCCCGTCACATACTGCGTCCCACAGAAATAAATCCTATAAAATAGTGATCTCAGTCTCCAGGTTTTGATAAGCCTCCTCCTGCAGCTCACGGTCGATCTGGTCCATCTTCTGAAACGCAGAGTGTCCCTTTTTACCTAAACACAAGAGATACACAAAACATGATAAAGAGCAGCCGATTACATTATTATTATTAATGTGCACAGGGATCAGAGTGAAGCTTTTACCGAACGACAGGACCGTTTCTCTGGCGGCGCTGCGGACTTCTTCGTTCCCAGACCTCCATAACTCTGCGATGAAGTCCACGCTCTCCGTCGCCTGAAACACACACAGCATCACAATGAGTCTGTTTTTGGCCTTTTTGTTCTTGCCAATAAGAAAAGTTTAGAGAGCAAGAAGAAACAAAAGTCAGAACTGTTAAAAGCCGATGTTGATCATGTCTAACACTGATCCATTTCGACATTAAACATTGACTTCTTTGTAAATGTGGCTCTATTGACCTTTGGAGTTTATTTATCTTCTACAGAGCACACTTCCAGTTTGGAGAAGCAGTCAGGAGCAAAACCACAATGCCAGACTTAACCGTACATTGTTGTATTAAATGAGGCCAGTGAAACAACACTTTTAAATACTATAACACATGGTCCATAAAGGATATTTACATAATATACTTCAACTTTTCATTCAGAAACACACATTGAGGCATTTTGAGTTGTACAAATGAATGAAAAGTGATGAATAGATGATAGAACAGCAAATAAATCAGTCACATGACCAAAGAAATGAATGTAAATACCTTCTATGTAATACATATCTGCACTAAAGATAGTTTTATAAGCCTTCTTCATAAAAAGTAAAGTGTTTTCAATCCTGCCTGCTTGTCCAAACTGGGAGTGTGCTAATTACCTACTATAGGGAATAAATGACCTATCACAAATGATCTATAATTATCTAATAGACTGCCTTTGACTAAAAACATGACTAGTCCTTTAAATGATCTATAAAAGTACACCTTGACTGAAAGATTATGAGCGTTCAACTAAAGACAATGAGAATCTGAATGAAATAAGGCTGTACCAATCAAAATGTAAAACAAACCAGCTTTACTTTTACAGAAATAAGGTCATTCTAGTCATTTCAGTTCAGACTTCAGTGTTACGTGTGTTAATGTCCTTGTATTGAACGAACTGGTCTATTGTTTTCCTGCTGAGAGTTGTGTCGTGCAGCAGCTCACCCTGAGACACTTCAGAGCCAGACAGGAGCACTGCTGAACCTGGGCCTCGCTGCTCTTCAGACTCTCAGTGAAGTAAACCACCGCCTGAAAGAGACCCACGTGCGACAGACGTTACGTGAGCTGCGCTGGTGTTGCATCATCACGACACAAAACACACACAACAGCTTTTTTACTGAGAGGGTTTAAGGCAGTGGTGTCAAACTCAAAGTGGTGAGGGGCCGTGATAGTTAATAAGAATCATTTCAGGGGCCAAAGGAGATCAAATTTTGAATGTGAGATTACATCTTCATTTGTGAACAAGTTTTACTAAGATTTGAACAGGTTTTAGTTGGATTTGACAGATTTTAGTTGGATTTGAAAAGATTTGAATTGGATTTAAACAAGTTTTAGTTGGATTTGAACAGGATTTAGGTGGATTTGAACAGATTTTAGATGATTTGAAAAGATTTTAGTTGGATTTGAAAAGGTTTTAGTCAGATTTGACCAGCTTTTAGTTGGATTTGAACCGGTTTTAGTTGGATTTGAACAGAATTTAGATGGATTTGAGCAGGTTTTAGTCCGATTTGAAAAGGGTTTAGTTGGATTTCAACAGGTCGTAGAAGGTAGTAGGTTAATCTTTGTAGGAATGTAAGAACCATCTAAAACCTGTTCAAATCCAAATAAAACCTTTTCAAACCTAGTGCCAAAATGTAAACTACTAAATGAGTAAATGAATGGAGGGCCACATAAAACATTGCAAGGGGCCGGATTTGGCCCCCGGGCCTTGAGTTTGACATGTGTGGTTTAAGGTTTGAGAGGAACACAAGGAAATAGAAAATGCATGATGTGTGTTTTAAAGCCACAGGGACTTCATCTACCTTGTTCCTGAAGCTCTTGCTGGCCGCCGCTCGACTGAGGCAGTTTGAAGCAGCTTTACAGACTTTGTGATGAGAGTCGACCTGCAGCGAGGCCAGAGTGTGCAGCGTACACCTGAGAGGGAGCAGCTCGGAGATGTGGCGCTGCCTCAGTTTATTCAGAGCCCTCCTTCTTTTGGGGCCTCGTAGAGACGACAGGATGTACTCTGAAACAAAGATCATCCAATGAAATAATGATTAATAAATGGATGATCTTGATTTAAACAGACTTTTTCTTCTAGTTGGAAAATGGTTTAAACCCCAAATAGTATATTTTAAAAGCAATAATTTTGAAAAAACAGTCTTTATGATCCATCTACTGTTTATTCTAAGGGATTGTAATAGATGAGAACCTATATTTAGGAACAAAAAAAACAATCACATGCTCAAAAAAGGAGCGCTCCCATTGGTCGACACTTGTCACATGACGTTCCAGGAAGTTTAATAGCTGCAGATAAAGTGTATTTTCAGCTGAATATGTCTTTTAACAGAGAAACAGCTGAAAAAAGAAAAGCATCAACAGAGAAAAGGGAGGCAATGTAAAACACAGATAAATACTGTCAATTCAATCACGTAATGTTTAACGAGGAGGAGATAATTGTCGTCCTGACGCTGAAGTCACAGCTAAGCTAACGCTAAACTGTAAACTTCAGTTTGGTCAAATGGATTAGTATTTTGTGAAGTGTTGTTTTTTTAATAAAAGAGAAGCAGGAGAGGTCCCTAGGCTGCTTTTGGAGGAGAGTGGAGTCTGAGACAGGGACAAAAAAAGGAAAATCTGAAGTCTGCGAGAAACTTCTAAAAAAGCAGACCTTCTTTGGAGAGCTGTGAGATGTGGTCTCCCAGGTCAGTGATGCTCCATCGTTTCATGTAGACCAACAGCTGGAACAGAGTGACCCTCTCTGAGCTACACAGCGACCGAGGAGTGGGCACCGTCCGACACACGGACCGGACCTGCTGCACCAGCTCAGAAAACACTGGAGACACAAGAGCACCATCATAAATAGAGAGGAGTTCAAATAGAAACGCATGTATTTCAAATGTTATCATCCTTTCTTGGTCCAGACTTGAAATAAATGTTCTGTTTGATCTAAAAATCCCTGCACTTTTAATATTTCATCTGAATTCAGATGATCCTAATCACACATGTCAAACTCAAGGCCTGGTGGCCCTTTAATACATTTAGAAGGTGATATTTTTGGCACTAGGTTTTAACTGGATTTGAATCTTCTTGAAAATTCTTCATGAAATCGTAAGCCAGTTTTTGGTACTAAAATATATATAATCTGCTCAAATCCAAATAAAACCTGTTCAGATCTATTTAAACCCTGTTCAAATCCATTCAAAACCTGTTCAAATCCAAGTAAAACCTGTTCAAATCCATCTAAATCCTGTTCAAATCCAAGTAAAACCTGTTCAAATCCATCTAAATCCTTTTCAAATTCGAAAAAAATCGGTTCAAATACATCTAAAACCTGCTCAAATCCAAATAAAACTTGTTGAAATCCAAATAAAACCTGTTCAAATCTAAATTAAACCTATTCAAATTCAACTAAAACCTGTCAAAATTCATCTAAAACTTGTACAGATCCAACTAAAACATGTTCAAATCCATCTAAATTCTCTTCAAATCCACCTAAAACCAGTTCAAATCCAACTAAAACCCGTTTCCTTAATTGGTGGAACGTAATGTTAAAGATAACTTGTGTAAATCTCAAATAAAGATGAAACCTCACATTCAAAATTTAATAAAAGCTTCCCAATTGTCTCCATCTTCGTCCCCTGAAATGATTCTTATTAACTACCCCTCACCACTTTGAGTTTGACACCTCTGATCTTCATGCATCGGCTGCTGTACCTTTCTCTGATTGGCCGGGCTCCTTGGCTTTCACTTTGTGCGTGTATCGTTTCCGTAGCGTCCTGGAAAAGCTGTCGGCATGGCAACAGAAGGGAGCGCTGCTGTCGTCGGCGCATTCCTCCCAAAACAGCAGCACGTCCCGCGTTTTCTGGGCTTTCGGGAGGACTGAGAGGGACAGGAACGGGGTTATTTATCCTGGGACGACCGGAGCGTGACTGTAATGTGCGTCCGATAATGTTTGTGCTCGGTACTTACTGTCGTTCGCCGAAATGTTGTCGTTCTTTTCCAGCAGCAGGGAGTTGATTTTGTCCAGGACCTCAGCCTGAAGTGACATTTCCTCCAGAAGGTCTCGTCTGGAGGGAGTGAAGTCTGTCACCCGCAAAACCTGCAAAACACAGAGGCATCCGTCTGGCATCCAAACTTTTACTGTCGCAAAACATTTCATTTTAAAGACACACTTTAATCTCTTTATATTTCACCTCTCGCTCCTGGAAAAGAGTCTGGGTTGAGGCAATATTAACTTATCTATGATGTTCAGCCATTTCTTCTTCTGTCGGCTTTGCTTTTCTCTCTCTCTGGAGGAGGATTCTTAACATGGGCTGCAATGTTTGGACCAGACTTTTGAACTTTGCCGGACCAAACATCTGCTCATTGGCAAAAAGAGGTGGCCTCGGTCTGAACCAAACTGAACCAAGGTCCAGTTCGTTTTGAGAAAGCACATTTAACAATATTTTGGACTTTCAGGACGTCACAGAAAATTAAACAAACGAAAAACAGCAGAAAAAGGAGGGAAAAAGGCACCAGACATTTTACTTAACTATTATTTACTCTACGGCAGAAGCCTCCTGTGTAGCCGACTGTTTCCTAATTCCATATAACTCTACTTATTAGAGTGATTTAAAACGCTGTAGCAATATTCTTCTGACTTTGGTGCAGACGTTCAGGTGTGAAAATGCCTTAAGATTACTGTATTACTGCAGTTTTACACAAAGTCACCCTCTGAGCCAGTCTTTGTTAAATTTGTGATTCTTCAGTAAATTCAAACATCTGTATTCTTCATATATTGAGATGTATTTTATGTTGGAGTTTGGTTGTAAACACGTTTGACTTGTCCTCTCACCTGTAGCAGGCCACAGCAGATTTCCAGGTGAGTCTCCAGAGCCTGGTCCAGACCCCAGTTCCCAGAAGTCAACGGGGCGGCACCCAGCTCCTCCACTGAAGCAGACTGGCTTTGCTGGGACAGGATCCCCAGACTCCTCAGAGTGCTCTGCTTAAATGAACTGATGCTGAAGGACAAAGATGAAGCAGAGTAAGCTGTCTGTCCTTTGTGTGTTTGTTTTTCTAAATATTTATTGTAATAGTCTGATTATGAACTCACCCACTGTCTTTGAGTCGAATGCTGCCCAAACAGGAAGTGTCGTCATCTCCGTTCAGGTCATTTGACAAAAAATCAAAGCTGCCCAGGACTTCCTCAACGGCCAGAGTCTCTTCTGAAGACGAGCTTCTCAAAAGTGAAAGGTCATTCTGGAAAAGATATAAAATACTCAGCCATCTCATCTGTTAAAAGTGCACTTTGCTTCAATCTAACTATTATTAAACCTTGAGTATGGTGGCCAGGTGCAGTATGTGATGGTCCAGGGCCCTCAGCTCTTTCTCTGAGGAGCTGTTGTTCTGTAATGTTTTCTCCAGATCCAGGATCAGTGCCCCGAGTCGGACAGACAGGGCCCTGCGCTGGACCCCACTGACCTTCCCCAGGTTTGGAGCAGCGTTTGTCGACGAGGAGGGGTCTACGGCTGAGGACTGAGGAGAGGAGCTGGACTTAGAGTCTGCAGAGTCCTGGAACAAACAGGAAGAAAGACCATTGAATACAACTGCCCAGACACTTAAGACGACATTAATATTTGTGAAAAAGATAGTTTAATAGTCACATAGAAGAAATTGAATAGTGAGACATGGATGGCAAATAAAAAAGGCTTAGGAGCTACTCAACAACAGGAAACATTTATACTGGGGCACATTAATCAACATGTGAGTGAAAAAAAAATAGGAAAAATATAGAAAAACGTAAAAACAAAGCACCAAACATGAATTGAAGTGAGGTGTTTGGTATAATAGTCTGTTTAAATCAAAAGATTAAGTGAAAACCTAGTATTTTGTACCTGAGCGGTCACAGGACCCGCTGAGTCTGTTTCTCCAGCTGTGCTCTTCCTCAAAATGTCAGGAGTGCTGCATCTGACGAAAAAACAAACTATTTAATTCTTTTTCCCAATTTATGTCATTCAGTCTCATTGAGTTGTGATTGTGACAAAGCAGACAGTTTGTGAATAAAGCAGGTTAAATAAAAGGTTGAGACTGAATAAGGAACAGGAACTGGTATGGGTGCTAAAAAGCTAATGCTAACAGACAATATTCACTGTGAATATTTACTGTTATTGCACCTTTCCTTTCCTTTTTGTCTTGAGTAGCATTTGAATTGGTTTTATATGAATTTGAACTGGTTTTAAATATGTTTTAGATGAATCTGAACAGGTTTTATTTGGATTTGAACAGGTTTTATTTGGATTTGAACAGGTTTAATTTGGATTTGAATGAGTTTTATTTCGATTTGAATAGGTTTTAGGTAGCCTGGCCAGCCAGACCGACTTTCTCTTTGTATTACATACAGAGAAAGATAGTCTGGGATCGATGGATTTAAACAGGATTTCAAGGCAGGACCATGGGCAGAACTAACGCTCGCTGAGTGAACCAATCAGAGAAGCCACGGATGTGACGTAAGGAAAGCGAAACTTATTCTACTTGTCAACAAACCACAGCGTACACCAGCGTGGCTCGAGAGAGAAGATGCTTCGGTGACGGTGAATGACTTCTGTTGTTTTTGTCAGAAAAATCTGAGGACACGGGGTGTAATATCGAGTTTAGTGCTTATTTCGATCGTTGTAAGCGACCGAAACCTGCTACTGTTTTCTCGCGCTCAATATGACGCGAAACAAAATCCCGCCTCCCTCGCTACGATTGGTCGGAAAGAAAGCGCCGGAGCAGAAATCCTGTTTAAATCGATCGATCCCAGACTAACTTTCTCTGTATGTAATACAATGAGAAAGTCGGTCTGGCTGGCCAGGCTAGGTTTTAGGTGGATTTGAACATGTTTCAGTTGATTTTGAGCAGGTTTTAATGGATCTGAACAGATTTTAGATGGATTTTAACACATTTTAAATGAATTTGAACAAGTTTTATTTGGATCTGAGCAGGTTTAAGATGGTTTTGAAAATATGTATTTGGAGTAGTGCCAAAAATATCACCTAGTCAATGCCTTGGAGGGCCACATAAAACATTGGTCACATTTTTGCCCCCGGGGCCTTAAATTTGACATGTGTGGCCCAACAGACTAATATATGTCCTCACCTCTCCAGCTGCAGCAGTGAACCTGTCTTACTCTCTTCAGGTGTAGACGAGGTCCCGATAACCCCTCCCCACTCCTCCTCCTCTTCCTCCTCGGTCTTCCTCCTGTTTTCCTTCAGAGACCCTCTAACTGAGTCTAAAGACAGCTGCGTCTGACTGCCTCCCAAACTGGTGCCCGGACTGGGACTGGACGGGTAACTGTGAGTCCGGGTCAGACTGGACGGGATCAGACGGAGATATGAATGTCTCAGTTTTAGTAAAATAAGAAGTGGAGTAGTAGCATTAACCCCGTTGATGGACTCACATGGGTGTACTGGCGCTCTGGGGGGTGGAGGAGATGGAGGTGTGTGACGGGTGGGACAGGTAACTGAGCAGGGACACCCCTCCTCTCGGGGCGCGACTCTTTGGGACCAGCGACGGCAGAGACCCCTCCCCGTCCTGCAGCTCACGGACCATCGACTGAACAAAAACAGACGATATTTACTGTGAAATAAAGTTATCCAGCTTGGATCAAAAGTAAAATAAACCCGGCTTACACTTTCTGGTTTGAGATATTTTAAGTTTGTACTCACGATGAAGTATTTCTCGGTGAAAGAGGGAGTGTTCGGGGCCGTCCAGCTGTAAACGGAGCTCTTTCTGCTGGACACCGACTGTTTACTGATGGACAGGGGCTTCATCTTCTCACTGCTGTCAAAAGGACTGCAACACATGAAGTAAACACGATCAAATACACCATTTATCATCACATAGATTAAGTAAAAGTACAGATAAAGAGGTAGAAATGTGCTCAAGTAAAAGTATCACATTAAAACTTAAAAGTGAAAGTGTAAAAGTAAAAGTATTTGACTCAGCTTTAACAACTAATCAATATAAAATAGATAGATTCCAAATGGAACTATACATTCAGGTACAATAAAGATGTATAAATGAATATATTTGTACATTTTATAGATATACAACCTAATTGAGGGTATGAAGTAGCATGAAGAATGTCAGACTGGAGATTTCTATTGATTCTATTGATATTGACCTATTTCACGTCATGTAAATGGGTATATCTGGCCAGGCTAATGAAAAAAGAGGAAAGGAAGGACGTGGAAGAACAGATATCCAGATCAAGTATTATTATCCAGACAAATCATAAATCAAAACTGGACGAGTGTAAACAGACGACATGTGACACACAAAGAGAAAGTTGCGTGTCAGAGCGTGATCATGGCGTGTGTGGTTCATGTCCAGCGGCCTCATGTCTGTGTGATTTGTCATGACTCCAGAGAGGCTCCACCTGGATTCACTAAAGTCTGAAACAGGATCTGTCACGACCAGGAGCTCGGAGATGTACGGCCTGCGTTCAATCAGCTGCCGCTCCACAGTCGGCTCAGGTTTGGGTTTTAACGGAAGACTGAGGAGCACGGGAGGATGATAGAAAAACAGTGTCTTTATTTAAATATGAGCGCCAGTATCCTCCGTGAGTCTGGACTTGGTCAGTTTGGTCTCGACTACAACAAAAACTACATATTTATATTAATAACAGTTTGGTTCAATTGGTTTTATCTGTTCATTTAGTCCATGAGAACAAGAAGAAGCACTTTTCCCTTTATTGTGGCTCTGTTTTATTTGTATTTTTGGTTAAAAATCACAGCGAAAACATTTATAACAGAGAGAAATTTCTGCGTAGTTCCAACTTTTCTTCTGGGGTACAGTCGTAAGTTGCTACAATGAGCCATATTGTTGTCATTCAGCAGCCCTTAAATGATATTTCCATCGCAACAGGAAGCTTTTATCTGACTTTTTACAACCAGTTTACAATGAAAGTAAAAATACAGTGAGAAAATGACCCCAGGCTTCATTTAAATTTAACTTCATTTAGTCTCTTTCACAAAAAAACAAACATATTTTAGGCTTATCTCTAAATTAAAAACCATTTAGAGTTCACAGGAGAGTGTTTAATACCTGTCTAAATCCAAGCATAAACAGTTTAAACCTGTTCAAAACCTGTTAGAGTCCAAGTAAAACCACATTAAATCTGTCCACAACCAAGTAAAGCTATTTTAAACCTCACTAAATCCAGGAATAACTAAAGTTTTAAGATGCAAAAAGACAAAACAGTGTCACGTTATCGTTGTTGTGAATCGACACCCAAAGCCCTACATCAATATTCTTACTTTTGCTCCAGTTACGTGGACAGTGTGAGAGTCGGAGCGTGATTTACGCAGCAGCTGCACATATCATCCTCATGAATCATCACGTTATATATCGTATCTCACTGACATCTGTCGAGAGGCCGGGTCAGAGCCTGGGGCCTGTTTCTGGGTCAAGACTAAAGTTCATCGAAGAATTTTTCACAGTTTTCCACACCTTCTCTCCTCCATTTCTTTTCATTATTGCTCCATCCTTTCCTTTCCGTCTAGATCAGTGGCGTCAAAGTGAAAGTGATGAGGAGGCACAATAAATAAGAATCCTGTCAGGGGCCAAAGATGAAGACATTTGACAAGCTTTTATTAAGTTTTGAATGGAATGTTTCAGCTTCTTTTGAGTCTTACAAAAGTTATCTTTAACATTAATATTCTCCTTTTATAGAAACTAGTTTTAGTTCAAGAGGTTTTATATGCATTTGAACTGGTTTTATATGGACTTTAACTGGTTTTATTTGGATTTGATATGTTTTAGATGAATCTGACCATGGTTTATTTGGATTTGAACAGGTTTAATTTTGATTTTAATAGGTTTTACATGGATTTGAACATGTTTCAGTTGAATTTGAGCAGGTTTTTAATGGATTTGAACAGGTTTTAGATGGATTTGAACATGTTTCAGTTGAATTTGAGCAGGTTTTTAATTGATTAGAACAGGTTTTAGATTGATTTGAACAGGTTTTACATGGATTTGAACATGTTTCAGTTGAATTTGAGCAGGTTTTTTATGGATCTGAACAGGTTTTAGATGGATTTGAACACATTTTAAATGAATTTGAACAGGTTTTAGTTGGATTTGAATAGATTTTAGTTGGATTTGAATAGGTTTTAGATTAATTTGAACTGATTTCTTTGGATTCCAGTAAAAACAGTGCCAAAGACATCAACTAGTCAATGCATTGGAGGGCTTTACTCAGACTTCAACAGGTTTTAGTTGGATTTGAACAGGATTTAGGTGGATTGAAACAGATTTTTGATGATTTGAAGAGATTTTAGTTGGATTTGAACAGGTTTGAGTTGGATTTCAACATGTTGTAGTAGTTAGTGGTAGGTTAATCTTTGTAGCAAAAACCATCTAAAACCTGTTCAAACCTAGTGCCAAATTGTACACTACTAAATGTATTGGTGTGTTCTTACTTCCAGTTGACCTCCAGCTGCAGTTTGATGGTTCCCAGTTCAGTGATGTCCACCAGCATCAGCCGAGGTTTCACCACAAAGAAGTCTGCGCTGGCACAGGTCACCATCCCGACCAGCTGCCAGCCCAGACCCTTCGCCTCTGTCACCTGAGAAGAGACATAACGTTTAGACTTACTTTATTTAGACTTACCATTTAGACAGAGATGAAGAAGTGAAGTTCATGGTTTTACGTTTCAAAACCTTGATTTAAATATGAACAATATCCTCCATGAGTCTGGATTTGGTCTAAAACTTGACTAACTTTGCCTCCTTCACCAAACACTGACCTCCATGAGTCTGGACCTGGTCTAAGACTGGACTAACTCTGTCTCCTTCACCAAACACTAACCTCCATGAGTCTGGACCTGGTCTAAGACTGGACTAACTCTGTCTCCTTCACCAAACACTGACCTCCATGAGTCTGGACCTGGTCTAAGACTGACTAACTCTGTCTCCTTCACCAAACACTAACCTCCATGAGTCTGGACCTGGTCTAAGACTGGACTAACTCTGTCTCCTTCACCAAACACTGACCTCCATGAGTCTGGACCTGGTCTAAGACTGGACTAACTCTGTCTCCTTCACCAAACACTGACCTCCATGAGTCTGGACCTGGTCTAAGACTGGACTAACTCTGTCTCCTTCACCAAACACTAACCTCCATGAGTCTGGACCTGGTCTAAGACTGGACTAACTCTGTCTCCTTCACCAAACACTGACCTCCATGAGTCTGGACCTGGTCTAAGACTGGACTAACTCTGTCTCCTTCACCAAACACTAACCTCCATGAGTCTGGACCTGGTCTAAGACTGGACTAACTCTGTCTCCTTCACCAAACACTAACCTCCATGAGTCTGGACCTGGTCTAAGACTGGACTAACTCTGTCTCCTTCACCAAACACTAACCTCCATGAGTCTGGACCTGGTCTAAGACTGGACTAACTCTGTCTCCTTCACCAAACACTAACCTCCATGAGTCTGGACCTGGTCTAAGACTGGACTAACTCTGTCTCTTTCACCAAACACTGACCTCCATGAGTCTGGACTTGGTAGAAAATGGACTTTTCCTTGGCAGCTGGTTTACAGTCTCAGTCTCAGGTTTGGTTTTGATTCGGTCTCAATACTCTTTGGTCTCAGACATCATTTGGTCTTGGTCAGTTTGGTCTTGACTACAACAATAACTACTTCTTTATATTAATAACAGTTTGGTCTGATCTTCCATAAGAACCTAGAAGGCATTTTTCCATTTATTGTGGTTCTGGTTTACTTTTTATGACGTAATTTTAGGCCAAAAGAATCACATCAAAAACATTTATAACAGAGAGATATTTCTGCTGTTTAACTCCAAATTTTCTTCTACAATAAGCTGCCCTTAAATGATATTTTTATGGCAACAGAAACCTTAATCTCGAAGTTGTGGTGGATGTGAGGGAGGAAGACCATCTCCTCTTGGTCCCAGGTCTGAGTGTCGTCAGACTCGATCCTGCCTCTGATCCTCCAGCGCTGACGTCCCAAACGAACCACCACCTGATGCCAACGAATAAAAACACCATGAAGAGTACAATAATGACTGTCAGAGAGTGGAATATATAAGGATCAAGTGAGCATTTTGTCATTAAAGTTCAGGAGCAGGTAAGAAGCAGATTATAGACTTTGACAAGGATCAGAGAATCATTCAGGCCCTGCTTTTGGAGCCAGAGACCAATGTTAAATTCCTGGTTGCCTTTTTCACATCAGAATCAGTCAGAAACATGTATATTTATTGATTTTTGTCACTCTAATACTACAGACTAACTAAATTTGAGAATAAACTGTGATATATGCAATAAATACTAGTCTCTGAAAAGTGTAAAATAAATAATTACAAATAGTGCCAAATAAAAAGTACAGCTTAAAGGCGATTGAAGCAGATTCTGATATGACTGTAGTGTAGTTTGGGGTTAGCAAGATGGCGATATGATCAATGTATGTTAACGGCTTTTAATGTGAAACTGAAACCAAGTTATCCCCTTTTTTCTAATCGTACAATGTGTAAGAAATCAAGAATCAACAGACTCAAAATGGACAGTTTTAAAGGCAAAATGCATTAATGTGGACGTAGCCTTAGTCAGTGCCAACCTTTAATATAGTTTTTAATCATCAATACATGGAGCACAACGTTTGCACTTGTCTTGTTTGTTGTTATGTTAGACCCTCACCTCGTATTGGTCTCCGGGACAGAGCCGAGCGAAGCCGATCAGTCCTAAAATCAAAAACACATGTTAGTCACTGATAACCTGTGATGCACTCTGGGAAATGTGAGTGAGTCTGAGTCAGTACGGACCTTTCATTTTGATGTGCAGCTCTCCGAGGAGGATCTCCAGCTCTCCCTCCATCGCAGACATGTCCTGCACAGACAGAAACCGTCAGAAACTCTGGTCGTTTCAGGACTTTGGAGGTGGTTTAGAGAAATACAGATACAGCAGAGTGTTGGTCCACGAGTTGTTTATTCAAGACAGAAAACACATGTTCTCGATTATTAGAGTTTGTCGTTATGAGCAACAAAAGAAGGAATGCAAACAATGTTTACTACAAAAGAGAAATGCTCCCGGCTTCTTGAGCAGATTAAAGGCAGCGGGACGGAGGTTTGTGTGGAGTCTCAGTCTGTCCAAAGAAATTAAGTTAACAAAAGACTGATAGCACTTTTTATTTTCGTTTGTCTCCAGTTAAACTTCATTATTAATGTTGAAGCACTTCAGACGAGTCTCAAGACCAGGTTTTAAAGGCCTTGGTTTCATTTTGGACTAATCTTTACTCTCGGTCGTACTGTTCTTGTGATCGTTTTATCTTGATTTGAAAAACGACCTCTCTGGGACCACCCTTCACTCTCCACATTATTTCATTTGGCAGTGATTTGTGAATTAGCCTCTGGTCTTTGCAGATGTCTATGTGTTTTTTTTAATTGGAAAACGGTGGTTGGTGCACAAATCTAGTTTGTCCTTTGTCTGATTAACATATACTTGTTCATACACTTTTTTTTCAGCAGCCACAAGTATACGTCCACTTTAACAATATTTATAATGTTTCCGATGGTGATCCAGAAGGCTTTTATTATCTAGAACAAAACTAATGGCAATAGATGTGCCGTCCCATTACCGTACAAACAAAAAGCCCTCACCTTGGGACATTTTTTGCAACCATTTTTTCTTTATTTGAATCTCCATGACTTTGGACTAAAACTGGAAATGTTTTTCAATTAAAATCTGTTCAAATCCAATTAAACTGATTTAAACCTAATTAAAACCTATTCAAAACACCACTGCCAGTTTCAATTAATTTACCAACACTTCTTAAAGCTTTTACCTGAGTTGTGACATTTTGATATTTACCATTAGAGACTCACAATCCAATTTAAAACAACTCTTTTTCTTTGATGCACCTTCTTCTCTCAGCCTCACTTTAATAATAATAATAACTCACAGTTGCTGCTTGTTGCTTTAATTCTGATTTCACCATAAAGCTGATATTTTAGAGGTTTTAGAAGATTAGAGCTAAATGGACCGTTGTGTTACACGTATTAAAAACAACCTGCCAACTTTTCATTCAGGCCAAGTAAAGATAATAACACAACAGTCAGGGGTCTTGGAGAATAAACACGTTACTGCGGCTAGCGTTGCAGCTCGTGTTGCTGACATTTTTACGACTGGGCCTCGGTTACTGTTATTTTTTCTGTGAGCGTACAGTTTGTTGGAAAATACGACTGCATTTGTAGAAATATAAATGTTCTGCTCCGTGTCAGAGTCCATAGACACGTGGAGGCCGTATGAAAGAGGTCTGTGTAGTGTGTTAATGAGCCTTAGCCACATGCTAACAGCAGGTTAACACTGAGCCTCTCTGGGACCACCCTTCACTCACCACATTATTTCATTTGGCAGTGATTTGTGAATTAGCCTCTGGTCTTTGCAGATGGTGGAGAAGAAGATCATTTTCACTTCACTCTGATCCTTTTGTTCTTTTTATATGGGACAAAACCATATCTGAAATCAACTAAATTGCGGTTTCTGCACAATTATGTCTTTCCTTTGACAAATTTACACATATTTATGCACACATTTTATGTTTTTTTTTCTTTTGCAGTCCAGTTTGCAGTCAAAGTAAAAGCTACATAAAGTATTCTCTTTGTGTCTGTTTTACTGCCATTTTTGCTCATTTTGTTTGTCGACATAAAGGGTAGTATTTAACAGACGGCAAAAAACTGCTTAATTTTGAGTCATTTCTTTGTAAACCACATTCAATACTTTTATTTTTCAGCAAAATGCATGACTATATATGACCATAATCTCTATTGCTGAAGTTGTATCTCATTTTATTTGTTGTACACAGTTTTACAAAGTCAAAAAAGTAAAGTGTAAAGTGCAAAAGTTACATTATGGAGACAAGTCATTTACCTTCAAAGATTTTAAACATTTTAGCATCAAAGTCTATCTTTAAATTTGACAAACAACACATGCAAAAATGAAGCTGATAAAAGCTGCTGCTCATCAACATTCACATAACTAAGAAATATGACAGCTTTTTATAATCCTGTAATTAAACCCACAGAGAACAGCTATATTTATATTTCCGTCTAAACAATACCTACAATGTTTCCAATGGTGATGCACTTCTTATCTAGAACAAAACTAATCGCAATAGACGTGGTAATTATTTCACAATAGTTCTCACATCTTCTCTGTTTAAGGCTCTGTGTGATAAATATAAGTAGTAATATTCCTCTTTTTATTGCTTTTTTGCACCATTTCTTTCGTCTAGACAAGTTAAGACCGTCCAAATGCGAGAAGAATCTAACAGAATCTGAAAATACGTCCTTTTCCTGTTTGGTGCTCTTGAAAATGAACATTATAAGACTCACATGTGAAGTGTCAGTAGGTTTTGTGCTGGTGTTTAGCAGATGGACTCGTGGGAGTTTCTTCATCTGCAGCAGATGTCTTTGTGTGTGACTGTGTTTGGTTGTGTTTCAGCTCAGTTTGACCTCTGTCTGTTCAACACATGCTCTGCTCCGGGACACCATCCTTCAGCCTGACAGCACCAGCTCCACAGACACATCTTTAACTCGGAAAATACCTCTTGTCGTTAATCTAAAAGATGTACAGGCTGTAAACTCTGAACGCATCCATCAGGCTCCTTTGTTCTCGTCCAGATACAACTTTTAAAAACTTCACTGTCTTTTAAACGCTCTTCTTCTTCTTCTTCACGGCCTTTTGTCGGTCATTTTCAAGATTTGGGCCCTTAGCTTTATGTTTATCACCTTCAATATGTGCAAAAATACAGATGCAGTGTTGTTAATGTGTGTGTTTTGTTGTGTGTTTATTTTGTGCCCTATTTTGTTCTATTTTTGAAGGTTTCTAATATTTGTTTCTCTTGAGTCTTATGAACGGTCCACATTACAATCATAGCTGCAAAAATACTGCTATATTTCTATTTCTTTCACATTAAAAGTCTCTATTGATCAAAATGTAAGATGTATTTTGGCTATATTTAATACTCCCACAGTGATTCTTTGTTATCTGAGCTGATTGTTTTTGGTTTAGTTACACTTTTCCAAGAATGTCCCAGAACGAATCCATAAATTTAGTTAAATCTGCTGACATGAAAAGGTTTGTATCTGAAGTGATTAGAGATGCAGTAATTCTTAGGGAGACATCTGATAATGTTGCAATCAGAGCAGCAGATGTTTAAAATCTGAAGAGACTCATTTGGGAATCTTTAATCCAAAACCAGTTGAACCTAACTCCGGATATGTCTTTTCTAACGTCATCAGGATCAGTGGGATCACGAAACTCGTTGTTTGTTGAATAATTTTAAGTTTTTTTCTGTGAAGTCGAGAGAATGAGGTGAAACGGGTGGAGTCTGCGCTAAAGGAATAGATAGATAGATATAGATATATAAAGACTGACATAAAACTACATTAAACTCAACGCAAAGTGAACAGCACAAATAAACAACATCATGTAAAGTACACATGTCAAACTCAAGGCCCAGGGGCAGTGTTTTATGTGGCTCTCCAATGCATTTAGAAGAGGATATTTGTGGCACTAGGTTTTAATTGGATTTGAACAGGTTTTAGAACAGGTTTTAGATGGATTTGAACAGGTTTTAGATGGATTTGAATCTGATAAATTTTATTTGTTCATGAAATCTTAAGACAGTTTTTTGCTACAAAGATAAACTGCTTAAATCCAAATAAAATATGTTTAAATCAAATTAAAACCTGTTCAAATCATCTAAAACCTGTTCTAAAACCTGTTCAAATCCAACTAAAACCTGTTCTAAAACCTGTTCAAATCCAACTAAAACCTGTTCAAATCCAACTAAAACCTGTTCAAATCCATCTAAAACCTGTTCTAAAACCTGTTCAAATCCAACTAAAACCTGTTCAAATCCAACTAAAACCTGTTCAAATCCATCTAAAACCTGTTCTAAAACCTGTTCAAATCCATCTAAAACTGTTCAAATCCAACTAAAACCTGTTCAAATCCAACTAAAACCTGTTCAAATCCATCTAAAACCTGTTCTAAAACTGTTCAAATCCAACTAAAACCTGTTCAAATCCAACTAAAACCTGTTCAAATCCAACTAAAACTGTTCAAATCCATCTAAAACCTGTTCTAAAACCTGTTCAAATCCATCTAAAACTTTTTTTTCCTCACCTGTTCTAAAACTGTTCAAATCCAACTAAAACCTGTTCAAATCCAACTAAAACCTGTTCAAATCCAACTAAAACTGTTCAAATCCAACTAAAACCTGTTCAAATCCAACTAAAACCTGTTCAGATCCAACTAAAACCTGTTCAGATCCAACTAAAACCTGTTCAAATCCAACTAAAACCTGTTCAAATCCAACTAAAACCTGTTCAAATCCATCTAAAACCTGTTCTAAAACTGTTCAAATCCATCTAAAACCTGTTCAAATCCATCTAAAACTGTTCAAATCCAACTAAAACCTGTTCAAATCCAACTAAAACCTCCACAAATCCTTATAAACCCTTCTAAACCCAGTTTCCATAAAAGGAGAAAATTAATGTTAAAGATAACTTTTGTAAAACTTAAATGAAGATGAAACCTTTCATTCTAAATTAAATAAAAGCTTCTGAAGTGTCCCCATCTTTGGCCCCTGACAGGATTCTTATGAACTATCGTGGCCCGTCACCATTTTGAGTTTGACACGACTGATGTAAAGACTAAACCAGACAGAAGTGTGGAGTCTCACATTTGACTTTCTCAAAGAAAAGAATAAAAATGTTCTTTGGTTCAAACATGTACAGGACATTATATTACAATTATATTACTTGTCAGTGTTTTATGTTTGCTATAACACCTTTTATTTATTATTGTACCTTTTACCTTTATATATTTTTTAGAGTCTATATTTTAAATTTATTCTTAGGTCTGCGTATATATTTTTATTGCATGCTCACTTTTTATTTTTTCCAACACAATAATCTTATCTTAACACAAGTATTTAATCATAAAAGCCACAGTGGACCTTGTTTTTATGGTGTATCTGGAGCAGTTTAGTTGTTAAGCAAAGGTTTCCCTAAAGATCTGCATCGATTGAAAGTGAAACAGCTTTGTTTTACTGAAAACCAAGGGCTGACACAAAGATTCCTTGCAAAATCCCAATACAGCTTTAATTACAGAGCACAGATCTAAGGCCAGTGTAAAGGGGTTTGTTACACCTGTCACTATTAGGTCTGGTGAATACCCAAATTAAGACGACTAAAGCCCTGTTTGTTGTTGTGGGACCAGTGTGGTACCTGCAGACTGTGGCGGTGGTTTCGGCTGAGCTCCAGTAAACTCTCTCTGGACGCTCGAGTGGATGGAGACAGAGAGAAGGCCCTCTTCATGTTGACGGCTCCCTGACACAGCCTCCACTGGATACAGTACGTCTCATACAGCTCCTCCACCTGAAAACACACCAAACACTTCAGGCATTATTTCAGGTGAAGAAGAAGGTTTACAATGAATAAAATCTGAAAATGTTACCTTGCTGATTTGAAACTCTAGTCTCCGAATGTATCTTTCCAGAGCTCTGATCTCCTGTCAAAGAGGAAACAACACACATTTAGACATTTTATTGTTGCATAAAGCTTTATAAAGTGATATCTAAGTGTATTATGAGGCTACAATGAGAAATGCAGAGAAAGAAGGATGGATCACCTTTTCCAGATCGTAGAGAAAAGCCTGTAAACAAACAGAGATAAAACACATCAGAAACATCAAATCAGCTCCATCCACTCTCAGTTACGGTCTCCCTGTCCTCACCAGTCTGGAGTTCCTCTTGGTCTCTCTCTGCTGCGTCGTCAGGAAGTCCATCTCGGTCTGGTGTCCCTCCAGATGTTCCCTGAACACATCACATCACTGCATCAGGACTGACTTTAGATTCACCTGAGAAAGACTGGAGCCAGGTGAACGTACTTGAGTCCTTTACGCAGCGCCTGGAAAACCCGGTCCACCTCCTCCGGCTGCATGGACCACATGACTCCGCCCCCTCGGCTCGGAGACAGGTGCATCCTGGGAGATTTGGTTCCTGAAGAGGCTTTGGAGCGGAGTGAGTTACGGACAGAGGACGACCTTTAAACAGTGAAAGAGAAAAAAACAATTGGAGTTTAAAAGAACACATCCTTAGAGTATATTTTAACAGACAACTCATACTCAAATCATACTCTTAGGTTATTATTGATATTTTCTTATATTGGTGCAGTTTATTTCTGTTTTTTTGGATGGTTATTCTTCTGTTGGGTCTCAACTCTTCAACATTAAGCTTTTATTTTGAAGATGTTTCCTTGCTTCATCTGAGGAGAGTGCTACTAGAGCTGTGCACAATCAAATATTCGATCTGCAATATTTATTCTAAAAATAAACACACTATTTGAATTTCACTGATTTATTTATTTATTTTGCTGGGCATCAATGAAATAATTCCACAATGAAGCCTCAACACAAACAAAGGTGCAGCTGTGGAGTGCAATGGAAAACGTTTAGTGTTGTATTTGGCGACAAAATGGCGTCCTCTGCCTCTGAGCGAAGTGAAGGTGGGAATTACTTTGAACTAAATAACCAGCTCGTCGTGTGCATGATTTGTCTGGTGAACCTAAGTTATCACAACAGCTCCACAATCAAGAGGAACCATAATAAGTCCAAACTCAAAAACATAATTATTGACCGACCAAATGAAGACAGACAGCCTTTAACTTTGTTTTTGTAAATATTCCCCAATTGTCTTGTTCAAAAACGTTTCAGAAATTATCACCTGCTTCATTTAAATAAACAAATATTCAAATATTCACTTTTTATGAGCCTATCCCTAACTGCTACCTCCACAAATAAAGACACCATCCTCACTGCTGTCTCTCTGTTTGTGTGGCAGTATCTGTGTGTGCTCATGTTGTATTTGCTGTGGTCATGTTCAAAAGGATGTAAATACTCAGACATCCCGCTGAGAGGGTGGTGTCCTACTGACTCCAATCACCACATTCATTTATGCCACAAACCTAAGGCTGTTTCGGGAAAAGGCAGGACTTCACACATCGTCCCGTATCTTGTGTTGTTCTGCGAGAGAGTTTTTATCCTCAACTTTTGCTCTACTTATTATCTCCTGAAATAAATAAAGTCTTAAGGCCTATTAGTTTGGACAACCCTGTTTTAGAAAAGACTTTGAGCCGGTTTGATTGAATATTTTGACAGCATTAAATGTTAAAAACGCCTGCTACAGAAACTTTTATCACAAGAACGGCACAAAACAGTAAAAGTATTGTAATATTGCAGTTATTGTGACTTTTAAAAACCATGGTACACCTTGATAAATGCCGAGTGGAGTGGATTATATCTCATCTGTGCAGAGACTGTCCTTCCAGATTTATAATACTTGTCTGTAATTACGGACGAGGCTATAAATGTGGTCGGATTGTGTGACATTTTTGTCGTCCCTGTCGACGTGTGTGGTGCGTCTCTGTCGTGTTTACGGCCGATTCGTGTCGTGTCAATGTCGGCCTCAAAGACCCGTAATAAAGACGGATGGAGGCCCTCTCTGACGGGACGGACCGGGGACGCTCCACAGAGAATTAAAACACAGACAAAGAGTGTGTTTCCATGCGAAGGTCTCGTTCACATAAAGCCACACAGACTGGTGCGTGTTTGTGCGAGAGTCAATGTGGGGCTGTGTTTGCCGAACAGGAAGTACATTCCAGCTGTGTTTTTAACATCACTCCCCTCGACGGCCCCTCGTGGGACCAGCACTTGACTCGTGTTTTTACTGTTCATCCTTTCATTCAGAAATAAAACATCTGAAGTCGTGGTGGGTTCACTGTCTGGCTGTCAACAAGAAACACGCTCATCTGAGGACAAACGATTATAATCTGCACGAAATCCAACAAGAAAAACCTTTAGGTGTCGCCAGAGTTTTTATTGTTATTCAAAATAGTTCTGTATTTCTAATTAGACTCTTACAATAGGACATGATCACTTTGTGCAGCAGCTGCTCTGTGTCACACATTTTAAGTCTTTATTATAGTCTTTATGGTCTTTATTATAGTTTATTAAATATACACATAAAATACCAAATGCCAAGAGTAACGGTGCAATCATTGAGTTAGTTGAGTTCAGTTTGTTCACATGATTTCAGATCGGAAAGTCAAACTATTCTAAACCATAACAAGGAAGGGCGATGTGCTAATGTTATTTTTAAAAGAGGAAATACAGTCAAAGTAGAAATTATTATCCTATTAGCAGCGGTTCAAGAAAAGGAAGCCTATTCAAAACACAAGAAGTGAACATTACACATGTTGAAAATGTAAATAAATAATCCCTTAGTATATAGTCTAAATAAGGACTATATGGACAAAAAACTAGTTAGAATGAAATATATTACTAAACCTCCGCCATGTTTGTGATGAAAATAACGTCAACAAAACATTTTTCGGAGTTCTTTTTGTCACAGCTTCCTAGTGCTTGTGTTTTTGTGGTGAACTCACCGTCTGCGTCCGGTCAGCGACCCGAGGCCGGTGAAGGAGCGGGTCCTGGAGACCAGACCTCCATCGGACGGAGAGTCGAACCTCAGCTTCACCGACATCCTGCACCAGACGGACATCCACAGAAACAATAAAAACACACGTTACTACAAAATAACACAGCTTCACTCACTATTTACTTTTAGTTTTGTTAAAATTATACTTTTATTCATTACATTAAAGCAGAGAAAACACTTTGAGAGTCTTTCTGCCGTGTGCTGAGCCTCTTTTGTGATAAATACAGAGTGAGTTTAAACAACAACACGGCTGTATTTTATGTTTACACGACCATTACTTGTTTCAAATTGAATCACAGTGAGTCACCGCTGAAGCTTTTGTACTTTTATTTTACTGCGTGTCTCTGGTTGGTGCAGTGTAAACAATGATCACAGCCAAAAATGCCCATTCGGTAATTTATAGAGACTGTATCTGAATTCCTGCAGGTTTTATTGTTTCAAGACTTCACTCAAATATGTTTTAAATGTTTACAGTTTGATGGGGTTTTGTAAATGATGACTGAAAACTGTATGTTCTCACGCTTCTTTAATTTAAGTCTCGTTGCAGGATTTCTGGCTGTTGTCACATTTATCTAAAGTGGAATTTAACATCAGACTGGATTTGAACAGGATTTAGATGGATTTGAACAGGATTTAGGTGAATTGGAACAGATTTCTGATGATTTGAACAGATTTTAGTTGGATTTGAACAGGATTTAGATAGATTCGAACAGGATTTAGGTGGATTGGAACAGATTTCTGATGATTTGAACAGATTTTAGTTGGATTTGAACAGGATTTAGGTAGATTTGAACAGGATTTAGGTGGATTGGAACAGATTTCTGATGATTTGAACAGGATTTAGGTGGATTGGAACAGATTTCTGATGATTTGAACAGATTTTAGTTGGATTTGAACAGGATTTAGATAAATTTGAACAGGATTTAGGTGGATTGAAATAGATTTCTGATGATTTGAAAAGGTTTTAGTTAGATTTGAACATATTTTAATTGGATTTAAACAAGTTTTAGTTAGATTTACTCAGGATTTAGATGGATTTGAACAGGTTTGAGTCCAATTTGAACAGGTTTTAGTTGGATCTGAACAGGATTTAGGTGGACTGGAACAAATTTCTGATGATTTGAAGAGGTTTTAGTTGGATTTGAACATTTTTTAATTGGATTTAAACAAGTTTTAGTTAGATTTACTCAGGATTTAGATGGATTTGAACAGGTTTGAGTCCAATTTGAACAGGTTTTAGTTGGATCTGAACAGGATTTAGGTGGACTGGAACAAATTTCTGATGATTTGAACAGGTTTTAGTTGGATTTGAACAGGATTTAGATAGATTTGAACAGGATTTAGGTGGACTGGAACAGATTTCTGATGATTTGAACAGGTTTTAGTTGGATTTGAACATATTTTAATTGGATTTAAACAAGTTTTAGTTAGATTTACTCAGGATTTAGAAGGATTTGAACAGGTTTGAGCCCAATTTGAACAGGTACATGTTGTAGTAAAATCTTTATAGCAAAAATGAAAACCATCTAAAACCTGTTCAAACTTAGTGCCAAAATGTAAACTACTAAATGTAATGGGCCGCATTTGGCCCCGGACCTTGAGTTTGACACCTGTGATGTAAACAAATACAATGACTAGATTATTTTCAGAGTATCCACTAATTACATACTACATTATACACATTAACCTCTAAGACAATCCCAGTCTGATGTTGTGACTCACATTTGAAACGATCTATATGCCAAAATGAGCACAAAATCATCAGCCACATATATGTCCAGGTCACGTGACTTTGGCTCCATTGATAAAACTGGACTTATTTCTGACCATATTTAGAAGACATTACCCGGATAAACATTCACAGACAAGAGCTTTAGACCAACTACAGCCTTAAGACTCACATGAGGTCATTTAAGTTCTGGGGCCTGTGTCCTGTCCTCTCAAGTGACACATGTTTCATTTCTATTCAGAGTAAAAAGAGTGAGACCCTTCAAAGCAGCATCAAACAGCGAAGTGCTGCATTGGGTCCATA